>JXSR01S013697.1:4327-23599 GCA_000969725.1 Ophiothrix spiculata
ATTTTCATGTAAACAAAAGAAAAATATGACATTTTAATGTTTATGTTTTAGATTTCAGTTCACAAACTGAAAGGCCTAGATATACTTTGTCATTTTTGTAGTCATTTTCATTTAGAATTTTTCTCATTGTGTTTCATTTTCACCACTATGTTAAATTTTCATTCGGAATGAAAATTTTCATTTTGATTTTTTGTCATGTTGTTAAATTTTTGTCATGGAGTAAAATATTTCACCATTTATGAAAATGTTTCATAATGGTATTCAACGGGGCATAGATCGATTTCATTAGGTCGATAACAATACCATAATTACCTTGGTCTTTTCATTATAATCTGAATTCTGTCCTTAACAGGTAACTGTGGATTTTATTCTGCTGAAAAGATTTTCTGACTCCTTTGATTTTTCTCCAAAGAGAAACATTTTCATTTGGAATTTTTATCATTGTCTTGATTTTTTATCATTCTATTTGTAGTTTTAGCAGATTATTCCGATCGATAATATCGTCTAGGAACTTGTGGTCAATATGCATTCAGCTCTATGGATTTTCAAGATGGGAAAAATGACAAACTATATCTAGGCCTTAAGGTTGCTACGTTAGTTCACATAAATTGGGTCAAATTCATGTGACAGAATTAACTGTTATTTGGGTCCAATTCATGTGACAAAATCTACTGTTACTTGGGTCCAGTTCATGTGACAGAATCTACTGTTACTTGGGTCCAGTTCATGTGACAGAATCTATTGTTACTTTGGTCCAATTCATGTGACAGAACCTAATGTTACTTGGGTACATTTCATGAGACAGAATCTACTGTTTGGTCCATGTCATGTGACAGAATCTACTGTAACTTGGGTCCATTTCATGAGACAGAATCTACTCAAGGTTCCTCAGTTAGCTCAGCGGTTATTCCCCACTTCCTAATACAAGACTAACCCACACCATAAGCCATAGTTCGAGTTCCCACAAAAACAGTAAAAACTATTTATATTTTCATGATTAAGAAATAGTTAAGTTTCAAATTTTCTTGAGTTTTACCCTTAAACAGGCATTCATTGTTAGTATTTATTAGATCACCATGCTATACTATTTCAAATCAACTTAGATACCTAAATATAATTAAGCATATCGAAACTATAATACAACCTTTTACATATCTTATATATCAAAAGTATGCTACTTCAGTACCTGAAATTATACTTAATGACAGTTTTTTATTGTTTTACTTACCGGTAGCAAAGTGTTATTCATCATTGGGATTTTTTAACACTCTAAATCTGCATGCATCTTTTTTTTTCCAATCTCTTGAAGTTCAAATTAAGAGTTTGACTATGTGAGATTTTAGTTTTCTTATAAATCCATGATATAGGCATATTTTCTAATTCAGATTGTCTTATTTTACTCTACACAAAGAAATTATCTCAGAAACGTGTTTGTGGTTTATACGAACTGAAATGATTGCCTTTGATAATCATTAGTAAAATGATCCAAAATGACATTTTAGTTGCCTGCTAAGAACTTAGAGCTGCCCCGGATCATTGCTAACTTTTGAAGTGAATTTAGCTGTAGGGTCAACTTCAGTGTTAATCACTTTTCATGTACACTACATTTTGTCCATCATAGGATTTACCCGAGAATGATATGTACTGCCCTCCTCTGACGATACGAGTGGTTGACTGCCGCCAGTTTGGCCGCTTCTCATTGGTCGGGACCCACACCGTGACCTCCCTGACACAGTACAAGTTACAGCCGAAACCGAAGGAGCCCGATCCGCCGACCCTTACAGGTAAGGCCATATCTAGCCAACAAAGTCAAAACGCAGTATGTGCATTGCAGATACAGTGCAAGTTACTTCATTTTTCCTTGATGAAATCCTGCATAATTGAGCAGATGACTAATGCACTTTCATAACTAAAGGCAGTATCTACTATATCGAACGTGTGCTGATACAACTTTTTTGCATGGCAATAAATTGAAGTCAAATTCGTCATTTGAGTGCAAGAAAGTCGTATCTGCAATAGCTGCCTTACGTAATAAATTTGGATTGCATACTGCATGACCTCTGTTCTATGGTCAGTGGTTCTTGAAATGGTTCTTCAGGTGACTCTGTGACCTCAAGAACCACTGACATAAGACGGGGACATTTTGAGGAATTTTTCACATTCTTGTGACAAGGTGTAAAATAAATATAACTTAAGGCAGCCATTGCAGATACAACTTTCTTGCACATCTAATGGCTGTATCTGCTATGCTTTGTAGATGCACATACTGCGTTTTTATGTTGTTGGGCAGATATGTCCGCACAAATTTTCTCACATAATTGTGCTCTGAAATTTGTATCAAGTTCTAAAACAGCAGTCAAGTTAGCTCAAACGGTAAGGCGCTCGCTTGCGGTGCAGAAGGTCATGAGTCCAAACCCCTCTGACGCCAGAAAGTTAAGTGTGCTTGAAATTCCCTCGGACAAGCAGCTAACTGCTCATTGTTTCGTGTCAACCCGTACCAAATTCGGGGAGCTGATCTGTGCAGTGATGGTACGTATGTGCGCTGATCAAGGTTCAGCGCCCTAGAGGTTGCCGCAGAACCTGAAATGATGCTTGGTGTGGAATGGAGCTTACTTGGGCCACAGTGGTCAGCGAACACCTGTAAAGTGTGCAGAGGCCAAGTGGATTTACAAATCTGGGAGACATAGCGCACTATAAATCCCCAGTATTTTCTTATTTGTAACACCATTTGCAGTGATGTCAGTGTGTAGTAAAATGAGAAGTAGATCCTCCAGGAACAGAGCATCCTTAAGCTGGTTTCAGACTAGCCTGTCGTATTGTCGTACGACCAGCGTGACGTCAAAAATGTAAAGTGTACAAACTCGACCTTGTCGCATCTCCTTGCCATACGACAAGCCGATATATCGATTACCCTGTAGTGATGGTCACAACGACACAACATTTTGAGTTGTAATAAATTCAACTTTTCTTGCGACGGACCATTGCGGCAATATGCAAATGTGTCGTGCTACAGTACGACAACTCAAAATTGCAAATGTTTTGTTGTGTGCCGCAACGACAGCTAGTCTGAAACCATCTTTAATTTATTGCGAACTGGCTATTGATATGCCAAATATGGATGCATAGAGCAGACATAGACTGACCATTTACAGTAATGTCGCCAACAACACTAATTGGTAAGCTGTTACTCTCTAGGTTACTTTATTTGTACGCTTTAACATCATCAGAATTTTCTGTACTAATTTTTCCTCAACTTTTGTCAAATCTACAGAAATTCAGACTCCAGAAGGCAATCTGCTAGTACCAATCAACGGCGACTTGCCATCAAATAAAGGCGGTACGATAGTCAATGGCGGTGATGTCTTAATTACAATTGAACCTCCTAATGGCGTCCCATCATTAATGGGCGGAAACAAGGCCTTGTCGGTAAAGAGCAGTAAACTTGGTAGTAAACGAGGCGGCAGCAAAATGGGAAGCAGAGCTGGGAGTAGACCGCCCTCAATCGCTGGTGATGTGGCAATCGATATGCCCGATATGGATGCCAGGAGCGGACGTGGGGATGCTAAAAGCGTGCATGGGGATACGAAAAGCATCCATGGCGATACAAAGAGTATTCATGGAGACAGGAAGAGTATTCATGGAGATGCAAAGAGTATCCATGGAGATGCGAAGAGTGTCCACGGAGATGCCAAAAGTGTCCATGGTGATACAAAGAGTCTGGCTGGAGATGCAAAGGGCAAAGGTAGCGTTCAAGGAGAAGGCAAGGTATGTTGGACTTTACACAGATTTTTTTTTAATGCTTTTGAAATTTGGTATGTAATTGTTATTTATATCATGATAGTGTCAAGTGAGCCTCATCTTTGTTGGTAAAAATAAACAATGGACAAGATATGCTTTGCTCCAAACCTATACTATATGCCTCAAAGTATGCAACAAGCATACTGTAAACCGGGGTGACTTTGAACACCGGGGTGACTTTGAACACTTTGAGTTGGTCAAATTAATCAGCCATTATCTGACTTATCCTTGATGATATAATTTTTTTAATTAATGATTGAAAATGGGATACTATAAGCAATTAAGCAATGTTACATCTTAGTGACACTACCATAGGTGTTGCCAGTTGTTTGTTATAGCCTTAGAAATGTGTTGCCAAATTTATAGCAATTTTCATAGGTGGGAAAAATCTCAATGGTTACCATGGTAACACTGATCCAATGAAATCAAAATTAATATGATTGGATCAGGAATATAATAGTTTACAATAAAAAATGAAAATAATTTTGTCAATTTCTTTCTTATTTTCTATATTGAGAAAAAACGATCCTGGGGTGACTTTGAACGCCTATATCTCCCATATAAATACATGCATTTAGCAGGGTAACCAGTACCCTTGATGGTTGCTTACAGATGTTCAAGTCTGGGGCGCTGTGTTTGCATTATCACCCATTTTTGTATTTTTGTGATCAAAACAATTATATTTCTGTCGGATAATGATATTTTCTAGTTCTAGGAATGTATTTATCTCACACTGTTCCCAAAAAAATGTGTCCTGTTCAAAGTCACCCCATGCCGGGGTGACTTTGAAAAGTACTTAAAAATTTAAAAATATATATTTAACATAACAGCTAGTTCTACAAAAATGTAACATGAGGAAGACCATGCCCCAGGAGGTATTTTAAAAGCAAAATATCAGAAATTTTTCTATGTTGAAAATAAAAAAAATGACAAACACTGAAAAAGCGTTCAAAGTCACTTGGTTTACGGTACATCTTCTTTACTTTAGATGCCATTTATTTAAAATGTAGATATTTGTTAATTTCCTCTCATTTTGCAAAAGCAGCCCACATATATATATATATATCTTTTACTCCATTTACATTTTGTGAAAAAGACGCAAATCTTACGTATATGTATCACAGTATCATGTTACCCAAAGCTGTTGCGCCACTGAGCCACAACTGACACTGTGACAATATCATCTATTGGTAAAAATAAAGAAATATTATCACTGTGATCATTTTTGTGAAAACCAAGAGCGGTTATAAGATAACTTGATTAATGCAAATGGTAGCAATATCGTCATTATAACAAGATTTTAATAAATTATCACTTAAGATGATTTTTGTTTTGTTATAAAAGCTACACTAGTTAATAGTTTTAATTATGCATGAAAAAAGTTTACACATTTGCATTTTAATACCGCAATACTTCGGGTTGTTAATTTTTGTAATTGCCTAAATAGTAGTTGCACTTCTTTTGGCAAAAAACAATGAGATCGACCGCATTGTTTTTTCCCATAAAACCGCCCAGAGTAAAATTTTCCAAATTATATTTCAACAATGTCAATGTATTCATGATCTCCTAATTTGAGCCAAATTTCATTGGAAAATTCCTTCAAGAAGTGGGTTTTTCAAATTTTGGCCAAAATCGAGATATCGCGAAACAAAAATCAGTTATTTGGCCGCCATTTTGAAATGGCACATATATTTTTTTTCTTCTGAAATTTGGTTGTGATTTAATAATGTACCTGTATATGGTGTAAAGATTAATAAAAATTTCGGGCGGGAGGTGGTTTTTATAAGGGGGGCCGGGGTACCATCCCCTTATGCACTAACGGAAGTGCGGGGTACCTTATGCAGTTAAGGCTGGGGTAGACCTTCAAATGGCATAAACCGTTTTTGTGCTCTAACTTTCAAACTTATTGCGTACACTATATAAAAGTATACATTTTTAGAAGCAGATTTTTACCCTGAACATGATGATGATATCAGTTTTTGACCAAAAATGTCAATTTTGGCAAAAAATGCCAAAAACAGTATTTTTTGTCCCAAAATTTCTGGAAAGCCTAACTAAAATTTGCATTCATGAAATTTTGAACTTTTTAGCTTTTTGGAATTTAGAAACAAATGTCTAGGAACAGTTTTCTCAATTTTTTGATTTTTATCTTAGTTTAAAAAAAAATGAAAAAAATAGGTCAAAAAATGCAAAAAATCTCACTGCTGCCACCAAAATGGCATGCATTCAAAAAATAAGATAAAAATCATGCCATTTGAAGGTCTACCCTAGCCTTAAGTGTAAATACATAGTTATTTGTGAAAATGTGCTAGTTAGTGCTTTGTATCTGTTTACTTGGCAGCCTGCTGATGGGGAAGATGTGGGGAAAGATGGAAAGAAAGAAGAAGGAAAGAAAGAAGGAGAAGGTGCTGAAGGAGAAGGAAAGCCTGGTGAAGATAAGGTAAAACAGTCTGGCAACACCGCCGTAAAAACAACCATACTGTGTTCTAAGGACGTCCTTTGTAACTATTTTGAAACTATACAGGCATGATACAGCTTTTGAAATAATTATTGAGGTTTTTGATTAAACGATTGCACATAAAACACACTGTTGATGATATTCTTATATAGGCCTGATGTTTTCAACATGAAAATCAGCTAGCTTATGTTCCCTTGTCATGCTTATTGAGCCTTACACCCTCGTCACATATGCCGCAACCCCTCAACGCCGCAACACCGGTATGACATCGGTATGACACCGGTGAAAGTTTACATCATTAATGATGCCTGGTAACAGATCAATTCCAAAGCAATGCTAGAAAAGGTCCATTTAGTAAAGATTTAACAATTTTTGAGTATATGCATACAGCAAAATTTCAAATCCGGTTGGGACAACAGAAAATAGGTAAATTTTCTTTCATGACATTTGTTGAAGTTTTATATGACCGAAAAAAAAACAAGGGTTTATTTGATTTAAATCAAAGTGATTTAAATCGCGATTTAAATCAAACAACCTTGAAATGCCTATAAGTTTTCTCAAGAATCCCCTCGCATGGACTTCAGTGGGTTTTGCTTTCATTTATTTAATTGAAATTAGGATTTTTTAATTGGATATTTTAATATAAACATTTGAATTTTCATCCTACAGAAGAAAGATAAGAACAAAGAAGAGGAAGAACAAACTCTGGATTGGTGGTCGAAATATTTCGCAACCAAACGAGCCATTGATAAAGTAAGAACTGTAAACAAACGATAGAAAATTGAATACCACAAAATATGCTCCTATTGTGGGCTTTTTGTTTTTGTTTTTATAATAAAAGTTTTGAACCCATTCTCAAAATTTTATTTCACGTTAGTTCAATTATTGTTAATTTTGTGCTCATTTATTGGTATTTTTGTACATTTAGATTTGTGCAAAAATGAGGGCACTATACATATTTCTAATCATTGATTATATTTGATCATCGATTATGTTGTTTGATCTGTGAAGATTTTGGCTAAAAATGATAAATACAATGTTCTTGATGTAGATGCATCATTTTCATATCTGATTTCGGTAGTACACACCAGCATATCCTTTCTACATCCAAAAATGAGTTTTTATGAATAGCGCCATCTTTTTTGACACTTTATAAATAAAATGTCCCTATTTCTATTGGGTTCAAACAACAGTGTGGGACTCATATTGGTGCAAAGTGAATAAAGGAAATACCGCAGTACTAACCCACTTCCCCACATGGTACTGCATTATTAGTTTTGTTGCCATGAGTACAAACTTTCACCCTTAAATGAAAAGACAAATAAATGAATCTTTTTTGAATAGGCCATGTTAGAAAGAGAAGAGGAAGAAGACGAAGATGGTGAATTCATGGAAGGGATTGACGGTCCCAACCCTAGGTCCGATTTTCACAAAAATGGTCTTAAAATAAGCGCAAGACCTAAAGGAAAAAAGTCAAGAAGATTCAGCGTGAAAAAATAACAACCGACGGAGGTATAATAAAAAATGATGGAATCCGCCCCCGGCTCTTTTAGGGTTAAATGAAAAGACAAATAAATGAATCTTTTTTGAATAGGCCATGTTAGAAAGAGAAGAGGAAGAAGACGAAGATGGTGAATTCATGGAAGGGATCGACGGTATGCCGAATAGCAGCAACGCCGGCGGAGGCAGCAAACCTATTAACAAAGACGATAAGTCCAAAGCAGACAAACCCAAAACCGACGGAGGTGCCAAGAATCGGTTCAAGAAAGCAGCTACTGGTATCAAGGCCGCTGGGAGGCTGCTGAAAAAGAAAGACGATGATGATGAAGAAGAGCAACAAGGAGTCTTTGAGGTATGTGTCAAGTTCTTGGTGCCAGATTTCATTAGTGCTGTTATCGATTGTCGGAAGTATTGATTAATTATCGATCGACACGTCTATACATAAAATGGTAGTATCGATACTTAAGGACATCCGACGTGCACTTTCAATGCATGCAAAGCTTTCTCCGCGACGATCGAGACACATTTTCAAAGCTCTGTTCAATGATAATATGACGATCGCATCATCAAAAGTACGTTTCAAATGAGGTGACTCGATCGTTTCCCAATGTCTTTTAACAATAAAGACATGATCAAATTTGTTAATGTTCATAACGTACGGTACCAATTTTTATTTTTGTTCTATTCATGATACAGTTTAGCAGTGGTTACTGGTAACTCAAGCACGTATATCAAAGTGTGTGGGTATCGATAATGTTGTCGACAAGTCGGATGTTTGCCCTTCGACATATCGATACTCAAAAAGCCTATCGATAACAGCACTAGATTTCATTCATGACTTCATATCTTGATTCATACAGGCTTGTTATCTGAGACTTTTCTCCAAACTCTTGGCTGTTTTATTCCTCCATCTAAAACCCACTATTTAGGCAAGGCCTATTCAAATGCCTGCCCGCGGGGCAAATCCGGCCCTCGACATCCTGAACAGTGACTCGGGGCCCGGTGTTAATAAAAAGAGACCACCAAAATAGAAATATTGAGGTGCTTATTAAAGATATTATAGGGTCATTCCAATCTCAAATGTCACAAACGTTACCAAAATGTTGCATGTTCTTGACCTTCAATTCAAATGAGCTTTGGATATCTTCCAGGTATGCAGCAGCCCTTGAAGATAATTCAAGCTCATTCAAATTCAAGGGCAGGATCGTGTAACATTTTGGTAACGTTTGTGACATTTGAGATTGGAATGACCCTATAATGAAAATAATGTTTTGAACATATAATCAGTTACATGTTAGAAAATGGACAAAACAGCCTTCGAATCCATCAGTTAAGACGCTCTGCTTGCTATGCCTTGTTCGGCCCTTCCAAATTTTCCCGTCAATGATTTCAAAATAAATTGAGAACACCTGATTTAGATCCTCTATTTAGGAACAACTGGAATTATTTTCTATGTTATTGGCATAATATATTTCAAATTATGCCACATTTTGTGACTGGCTAATTAGCAAGTATTATGAGGTATAATAAAATCAAAAATTGACAAAAGTTTCCAAAAAAACAAATCATCTTATCTAATCAAATATGTTGTTATTTTCAGATTTTTAATCCATTTAGTCCACATTCTAAAGAGGTTTGATATTCCTTAAAATACCCATTTTATGTAGGCATTAGATGATGAGTTGATCAGTAATTTGTTAGAAGCTTAGAATCGTAACAAGATAATTTATAGGCTGCTTTTTCAGATATTGTTTGCTTGTTTTAGTTTAAAATGGAATACGAACATCCCAACTCCAATAGCTCCCTTCTGTTAATTATACTTATAAAATGTAAGTGCATACACATCTCTGAAAATACTTTCACATCACTAAAATAGCATTTCCATGTCAATATCCTAATCGTAGTGTCACATTTGACCCTGTAGTTGACTTGTTTAGACATTGTTAGATGATTGTCATAGTACATAGTTGCTATATTTAAACAGCCATTACAAGAACATCCCAACTCCATGAGCTCCCCTCTGCAACTGTATGCTAGAAAAATGATCTAACAATGTCTAAAAAAAGTCAACTACAAGGTCATATGTGACACTTTGATTGGGATAAAGACATTGAAATGCTTTTTAGTGATTTGTAAGCATTTTCAGAGATTTGTATGCATTTATATTTTACAAAACTTAACAGAAGGGAGGTACTGGATTTGGGTTGTTCTTATTCTGGCGTATTCAATTGTGAACTGTGTTTAAGTTACAAAGCTTAGTGATAACATGCATTATGGCTGCAGCAATAAATAAAATGAGATTTACTAAATAAGAGCAAATTATATTAGATTTTTGTGTTATCCAAACTTTTATTGACCATATTTGCCATAATTCCATTATCTTGCTATTCAACAGGGAGGTGGTCAGGTAGGTCTTGTGTGTGAATTCCCTAGTAAAATAGAGATTGTTGCTGCACATATTTTTGAATAGCACAAATGATAGTTTAAAAGACAAAAAGGCCTGCACTTATACAGTGTGTCCCGGAAATAAACCTTACAATCTTTGCATGCATTTTTCATGTGTTTAACGGATGGTTCTAAAGTATGTAAAGGTTGCATTTTATAGCCCATGAATTGAACTTTCAGTAGCTGTTTGTTTCATTTTAATCGGCAATGTACAACAAAAGTTATGCTTTGTTAAATAATTGAATATAAAATTTGCTGGTCCAATTTCACGAGTTTGAAGTTCCCCTTGAATGAAGCTCTATTGAGTATTGTCATTGATCTGTTCATTCTATTGATCTGTTTTATCTATGCTGAAAAAATGAACAAATTTGTTGTAAAAATAAGACAGATATGATAAGTTTTCCAAGGTGACTCATTTTTATTCCATTCAGAAACACCCTTACTTTATGGCCAATAATCATGAAATTGGACCAGACAAAAATCCACCCAAAAGTTTGATACAACATAACTTTTGTTGTATACTACTGAATAAAATGAAACAAACGGTATCTAAAAGTTCAACTCATGGGCTATATTTAGATACTTTCTGACTATCCATTAAACCTATGAAAATTACATGCAAAGATTGTAAGGTTTATTCTGGGACACCCTGTAGTCACGGTTTACAGTTAAGACAGCACTCTTTTTACACACAATGCAGTTGTTTGTTTTAATTTAACACTCTTTGTTTTCTTTTTTAAAAAACACAACCTATCTGTGGATCAATCTTCCTAAATTAAAACACGTACATTATTTGCATTGCAGTTTTATACAACTTCTACTGAGAAGTTTTTTGATATATCTCACAAATAAATTAGCATTATTAAACCTTAAACACAAATATTGCAGTTTAATTTATTACGTTCATATATTTTTTTGCAATTTCAATAGCTCATGCAGATTTAGAAAAGACTTCTTTCAAATTACATGAACTCCATTCATCACACCATTTTTTAAGTGTGTTTAGAATGATTATGTTAATTTGTACATAGCTGTATATTAGTTTGGAAGCATGCAAATTGCCTCTAATTCAAGTTTACTCACACCAGGGTACTAAGGTTCTGTGGGGGGGGGGTCACTCAACTTTGGTTTTTGTAGGCTTGTGCGACCCCGATTTCCAAAACGTGGGTCTAGGGAACTGAAGATTGACTCTGAAAAGGGATCGGATCAGCTCACCAAATTTTGTACAGGTTTCCACAAGACAATTAGCAGTTAATTCCTTGTTAAAGGGAATTTCAAGCACAGCACACTCAACTTTTGGCACCAGCTGGGTTTGAACTCCGGACTTTCCAAGCGAGTGCCTAAGTACCATTTGAGCTTACTTGACTTGACAATTGGAACTCTGGAAGCAAAAATTTCTAAAAGTTGTTTGTAATTGGGGTCTAAGGAACTAAATTTCAAAAAAAGGCCTGTGAACTCAAAATTTTTCAAAATCAAAATAGAGAGAAGCATGCAAGAAGTGAAAAGGGAAAAGGGATTTTGTATCAAATAATTTAACGAGCTAAGATTTGTATTGCTGTAAAAATCTTTGCAAAAAAGAGATAGCGCCAAACATTTCTAACGGCAATCTTCTGCAAAACTGTTGGAACACTTGGTGATATAAATAAGCACTCTCCCCGCTCCCCTTAATCATTGTAGAGTATTTTAGACATACATAAATGAGTTCTGTAGAAGATTGTGCAACTATTTTTTACCTTTGTATTAATTTTTTAGAAGATTTATTAGTTGTGTTGTTCTAATGCAATTAGACTATACATTTTAGAGATTTAGACTTATTATTTAGTTTCTAATGGCTTGATCAAGATTAATGAATACCTCCCTAGAATTAAAAAAAAAATCAGTGCTACTATCTCACTCTCCAGTCCAGCGAGTAAATATACCTTACATAAATGCCTTATCATTTGAGCCAGGTGAGGGGTCGCTCACACAAGTATACTGACACTCCTCTCTATTTCAAGCTCACTTCAATTAAGGCTGGGGTAGACCTTCAAATGGTCTAAACTGTTTTTGTACTGTAACTTTCAAACTAATTGCATAAACTATATAAAAGTGTACATTTTTAGAAGCTGATTTGTACCCTAAACACAGGCATGAGAATTTTCAGATAATTATCTGATTTCAGATATTTTGTCATCCAAAATCATCCAAATTCAGATAATTTGGGGGTTGATTTAACCTTTTTAGTGTTTTTTTTGGTTGAATTTTACTAAATTCAGATATTTTCATGAAAAATCATTCTCATGCCTGTAAACATGATGATGATATCAGTTTTTGACCAAAAATGTAAATTTTGGCAAAAAATGCCCAAAACTGTATTTTTTGCTCCAAAATTTCTGGAAAGCCTAACTAAAATTTGCATTCGTGAAATTTTGAACTTTTTTTGCTTTTTGGAATTTAGAAACAAGGGTTTTCTCAAATTTTTGGGTTTTATCTTGGTTTTTAAAAATGCCATAAATAGATTTTAAAAAATGCAAAAAAATCCCACCGCTGCCACCAAAATGGCAATTTTTGGCCTATTTTTGGCAATTTTT
This sequence comes from Ophiothrix spiculata, assembly GCA_000969725.1. Classification (NCBI taxonomy): domain Eukaryota; kingdom Metazoa; phylum Echinodermata; class Ophiuroidea; order Amphilepidida; family Ophiotrichidae; genus Ophiothrix; species Ophiothrix spiculata. The sequence continues at coordinate 17,099 of JXSR01S013697.1, forward strand.
CAAAAAATAGATAAAAATAAAAATTTGAGAAAACACTTACTAGACATTTGTTTCTAAATTCTAAAGAGCAAAAAAGTTCAAAAATTTCATGAATGCAAATTTTAGTTAGGCTTTCGAGAAATTTTTGGGTCAAAAAATGTTTTGGACATTTTTGGTCAAAAACCGATATCACCAATATGTTCAGGGTAAAAATCCGCTTCTAAAAATGTATACTTTTATATGGTTTAAGCAATTAGTTCGAGAGTTTGAGCACAAAAACATTTCTTGCTAGTTGAAGGTCTACCCCAGCCTTAATTAATGGAATTATATGAGAGCAGTTTAAAAAGTACATTTTCAAGCTTGATTTGTCAAATTTCAACTCTAAATGTCATATTTTTAGTGAAAAAGTTCAGTTCATAAGACCTTTTAAGCTCAACTTAAAAGTTGAAAAAAAAAAATGGTCCATAATACTTTTTTTCATCTGTTCCTTTGTTGAAAACCCATGCGACATTTGTACGTACCAGAAAATATTTGAGTGACCCTCCCAGCATTTGGTACTTCACTGATTCCAACTCTTGACCCTCAGTGCCTACAGTAAAGTTGTGGGACATGCTTATCTACAGTATTCTATCAAACAAGTCGTATATAAAGTTATTTACTAGTTAGACTTTCAATTGTTCAAGCCATTGCTAACTAATAATTGTAATTTTGTTGATTAGTAAGATTTAGATTGTATATAGCGTAATGTAAATTCTAATAATGTATATATGCATAGTTTTTAAAATACTAGTTTAGAATCCAACTAGATAAGCAAGACACAGAATAGTCTCTGTAAAAGCTTGGAAGATGCTTAGCAAGTCACAAGGGGTGCTCAGTATCCCTACATGTTACTTTTCGAGCCAAATATGGATATCTTATTACCATATTTGGGCATGGTTCCCATATATGGTAATATTTTATTAAACGTCCCCAGATGTTGAAATTTGGTACTTATGAAGTACATCATAGCCAATGAAGAATTGAAAAGTAACTTTGTGCAAACATTTCAAAATTTGAAAGATGGGGAGGGGGGTCATAAGTTGAAATTTGATGAGTTGTCCTGCAAAATTGCTTATGTCCATTTTCAACAACAACAAAAAATAGGCAAGTATTAAGAAAATTTTTGACGAATTATCTAAATTACATTTTTATATTTTATTTAATACATCTTATTAAAAAAAGACATTCAAACAGAATTACTAAAACTGTTATCAGCAATTTTGCGACACATTTTGATGTTCTAACAGGTTTTTGCCCTTTTCTCAAAAAGTGTAAAATGGACGTAAACTGCAAGTAAAGGTGCGTTTACACTGTGACGACTTGGGGGTAACGAGAAGCAATGTAGACCTGCGAATTGTACTTATGAATTTTACGCCCGTCATCGTTAGTTAAAATCAGTTAACGCTCACACATGCTGCTAGCCACGCACAATATCGTTACTATCAGTCGTTTTCTGTTGCAACTTTTTAGTTGCAAATACGTTACCCTCCGTCGAAACAAGTCGTCACAGTGTAAACGCACCATAATCTCTTCATATATTTTATGTCAGATTAGAATCGGCAGCTTGATTAGGCCATATTAAAAAAAACCATTTGTCTCAAAGCTCTCCAACTCCCAAAAACCTAATGCGGAATGCAATTTTATTTCTTTTCTTTTCTTTTTTGTTTTTGTTTTAATTTTTTTTTATTGATTCTAAAAGTCATATTGACGACTCCTTTATGGTAGAATGTGTCAAGATATTGACAAGATATTGAAACAAAACAAAGAAACAGAATTGTGACGATGTTAATTCAACAATAAATGTGATTGCACAATATACATAATTTAGAGACAAAAACAACTTCGAAACGAAACATTTTGCCTTGGATTGCGTGTTGCTTTTCACGATTTTTGAAGGAAAAAAATCAAAAGGTGAAATAAAATTCGTTTTTTGGATTTTTAGGGAAACTAACGCGCACGATAAAACTAACGCGCGCGGGAGCTTTGAGACAAAGGTTTTTTTTAATATGGCCTTATAAGCCTATAATAACCACAGCTGTGTACATTTTCATTCTTATTTTTAAAATTTATTGTTCTTTTGTTTTCTTTTTTGTGGTTTTTAGGAGGATTTGGATATTGTGACATTTGAGGTAAGAAAAAAGTGACATTTGAATAATCGTTTTGTTATTTTTTGTTGTTTTACCATTTTTTGCGGAAAAAATAGGATGATTTGCCACTTGTCACATTTGAGGTAAGATTTTTCATTAAAGGGGCATTGGACAAACTTTAAAATTTTGTTTGTGTATGATTTATACTTCCTATGTTAGAAAATAACAGTCAATTACCAGATATCGGGACAATTTTGATCAAAACCTTCAAAAAAAGTCAAAAATTTGAATTTTATTTTATTTGTTGATTTTGGGTATGAGGTTATTCTCTAAATGTATTTATTGATGCTTTACAATGAGAAAGAGCTAAAAGATTTGGTTGTAAAACATTCCTTCCACATCATAGATTGCAGAAAAATCAAAAGAAATTTTAAATTTTCATTAGACCTGAAAAGGCCAATTCTAGAAATTCAACTATAGAGGGCAGTATTTATCGTTTAAAATAAGAGAATCATTTAAATATTTTGATATATAGGGTTTGAATTTGACAATGAAACTTTGCATGCTGTAATTATTACCACTGATACTTCAAATGATTCAAAAATCTCAAATTGTTTGGGGAAAAGTTTGGGGATAATGCTTAACTTGTCCAATGCCCCTTTAAGTGCATGTTATAAGCATACACATTAAATTCCTTTTGAGATCATGAAATTTGTTTCTTGTAAAGCTTCAATTTTATTAGAATATGCATAAGGCCAAAAAAAATAAATTGTTATGTTGCCCTCAGCGACCGACCCTATTCAGAAATTTAAAAAAAATATTAGGGTCGGGAAAGCACCCAATTTTGCACAGATTGGGTGTTTTTTGAGAAAATATTTTGAAAATAGTGGAAAATGCACCCAAATTTGGTACTTTGGATGCTTTTTAAAAAAAATATATTTTCCGACCGACCGACCGACCCAATTTTTCAGAAATCCCACTTGAGGGCAACACAACAATTAATTTTTTTTTGGCCTTACATTCCTTTTGAGATCAATTGGAATTTGTTTCTTGTAAAGCTTGAATTTTATCAGAGTATGCATGACATAGAAGATGGGAACTATTGGACTTTGAAATTGTTCCTTGCTTTTGCTGATTTCATTTTCATATTTCATGCAGATATTTATATGCATGATTTGTTAAATTTAGCCAAATTTCAGCTATTTTGTCAGGATTTTCCCTCTTTTCAAGCTTTTTCAACATTTACCTATTTTTTCCCCTTTTTCTCCAACCTCGGGTTTAATCTGAACTTAACGTTTCAACAAGGGGCTCTAATTAGCCAAGCCATTCATGTGCCCTCCTATTTGGCTTGAGTTTCCCCTCTGTATAGAAAAAAATGTGTTGGTGCATAAGCAGTTAGTTTAATTTCTTTTTATCCTTAATAGTTAATCTGAAAAAATATGCACAATTCAATAGAACATGTATGATGTCCTTTCTTCTGCATTGGTGCTGATTTCAGAACTCGAGTATTACTTTGAAGATTATTTTTTTAAAGATAATCATATACCACACTTGTGAAAGCAAACATACAAAGTCTAATGATCAACAGTTATATTTGTAGTTAAACTGTTATATTTTTCAATTTTCCCTCTACATGTATAGACTGTTTTCAACTGCCAATCTTTTTCGAATGCTGTATTCTTCTATGAAAATCATCATATATATTTACTTAGAAGTTAAGATTTTTAGATTCTTTGACTTTTTAAATATTCATTCTCTACAGTAAATATGCATGTTCTTAGGCAGCCATAGTGTATTTGCCTTCGATGAGATGCTAGGGAAGTTGATCTACTGCAGAGGCTAAGGCCAAAGAAAAAAAGAACTCTGTCTCAGCTTCCCGAATTTTACCGCATTTCTTTCTTTTTCTTTTTTTTTTCGGTTTTCAGGAGATTTTTTGCTTTTTTATTTTTTTCTTACATCAAGAGGGAAAAAAAGGAAACAATTTGGCCGAAAAAAAAATAGTGGCCTAAAAACGTAATAAAAAAAGATTTCCGCGTGCGCATAGCCTTTTTTTACTAAAAAAACAAACCGCGTAGCACTTAGGGTTTTTGGCCTAAGGAACCCGAGACAGAGTTGTTTTTTTTGGCCTAATAAAGAGTTGGATTTATACACATGACCACAAGATTATTGTTTTATTAAACATTACACTGCTTTTAACCCATTTCGGCGGCAACCTAAAATCAACATGTGACTCTCAGTGGGGCTCTAAATTCAAGTAACCTCTGCATAAAAGTCAAAGTTTAGGAACAATTTCAAAAAAGTATTATAGCCTAGTCAGCTATAAAAACACATTTAATAGGCTAAAATTGTCCTCTTTATTATGCCATGCCCGTTCAGTAGACTATATAGTACACAAAACCCTTGTCAGCCAAGAACTTTATTGGCTTTGACTTGCAAGGCTGAAAATTACTTATCTTTGATTAATATCTCTTTTGGGAAATCACTGATCCAAAAACAAATTTGGCCAATCTGTTACCAGTACCCAGAAGTTAACCTTTCTAATGGTGCATTCATAGTCCGACGATTTCACGACGATTCCATCGCACGACGTCTGCCGATACACAGTCTTTACACGCGCTACACATAGTGTGCTTTAACTTTTGAAGACTGCGTATCGCTAGACGTCGAGCAATGTTGCAGTGATGAAATCGCTGGACTCCGAACGCACCATTATTCATTCAAACATGGGTCTATATATTATTAATAACAGCACATGCTGCAGGTATTTATAGTACAATATAGTGAAATGACTTCTATAGAAAGTCAGCCGCATACAGATGTGAATTCTGTGTGACTTCAATAGAAGTCGGCCGCAGCAAAGGGGTTAAGCAGTGTTGAAAAATATGAACAATAACCGTACATAAAAGATCATCAATACACAATACTCTCTGCTTAATAGGTTCAAAAACTTCCATAGACTACTTTCACATTCCCCACAATGCAATTTGAAAGTCCCAAAAGTACAAGAACTCTACTCGATCAACCATGGTACTGGCATACTGCATTATGAGATTTGAGAAAGTAGTCTTTTGTCTCGTCCAAGACAAATGCAGTGGAATGGGGTTTGATAATGCATTTTGATTTCCGTCAGTTTATATACCGCTCTTGCATTTTGCTGTCACCTGCACTATGCAGGTAGAGATGCATGTAGATCCATATTTTAACACCTGGTCATATCTCAAGAATGGAATACCTGATACAGTTTGTATTTAGTCACAAGAGATGACCTGAGCCTTATCTGACTGCAGGTTAAGCAGCTCGACCTCAACTGGGCCCTATATGACCTTTGACTCTATTTTTGTTAAAATCTTTGAAATGGTAATTTTCAAAGATGTAAAGTGCTATGATTACCAATATTTTTCAAAAGAACTGGTTCACCATCCGTGATATATATTGGTATTTGATGCCCCTGTTTGATTTTAACCCCATCATATCGTATTTCTATTAAGTTAACAGTTTGTCATTACTTGCCAGTGTAGTAGCTAATTAAATTCACACTTGGTCAAAAGAAGTTTTGACCTAAGCTTGAGCTGGCAAGGGGTTAACTTGACCCCTACCGACCTTTATATAAACTTGTGACTCTATTTTTCTCAAAATCTTACAAAATGTGCACTTATTGATAGTTGGTAAGACCAGCATTCTGCTGAAAGATCAGTGTATTTTTATTCAATTATAAGGGGTATTTGATGAGGTAATTTTCTGCTATTTATAGATATTCAATACCGAGTTAGAAGCTGTCCCAGATTTCCATGGCTTCAAGGAGTGGTTGCATTCGTATGATCTACTCAGGGGCAAAAACACCGGTGATGACGACAGCGAGAGTAGAGTGGTCGGCATGTTTAAGGTGAGTGGCTGCATTCATATGATCTACTCAGGGGCAAAAACACTGGTGATGACGACAGCGAGAGTAGAGTGGTCGGCATGTTTAAGGTGAGTGGGTGCATTCTTATGATCTACTGAGGGGCAAAAACACCGGTGATGATGACAGCGAGAGTAGAGTGGTCCGCATGTTTAAGGTGAGTGGTTGCATTCTTATGATCTACTCAGGGGCAAAAACACTGGTGACGACGACAGCGAGAGTAGAGTGGTTGGCATGTTTAAGGTGAGTGGGTGCATTCTTATGATCTACTCAGGGGCAAAAACACTGGTGATGACGACAGCGAGAATAGAGTGGTCGGCATGTTTAAGGTGAGTGGTTGTATTCTTATGATCTACTCAGGGGCAAAAACACTGGCGATGATGACAGCGAGAGTAGAGTTGTTGGCATGTTTAAGGTGAGTGGTTGCATTCTTATGATCTACTCAGGGGCAAAAACACTGGTGATGACTACAGCGAGAGTAGAGTGGTCGGCATGTTT
>JXSR01S013698.1:0-10375 GCA_000969725.1 Ophiothrix spiculata
TTAGGAAAAATATTTAAAAAAAAAAGAATTATAAAGTTTATTCTGAAAATTCTCTGAACCCCACCCTCTGTCAGTTTATGGATTTTTGTGTACCCACCCTTTTAAAGTGTATGGTGCATACAGTGGAAAATGTAAATCTTTTGATGTACAATATTTGGATGTATATTGTTAATTTAAATGGACACTGGGTGGATTCAAAATCCTTTTTCTTAACATTCTGAGATTATTACATCATACACATTATGTAAATTTCATTATCAAATTATCTCCTGTATATCAAAACCATATGCATTGCCAAATTCAATTCCTGTACCAACAATAATAATATTATTATTATTATTTTTTTTTTTTCATTTCAGAGTTCTTAAAAGACTGGGAGTAGGAGATGCAACAAGCAAACAGCGTCCATCGACAAGGTCGTCACAAACGCCATCAGTGCCCCCACTGGCAACCATGTTCCCTCCAATATCTAAGTGATTCTAGTATTCATTGAAAAAATTATAACACAAATAGATGCTTCGATTAACATTCAAAAAGGTAGCATATAATAATTTAAGTAGTTAAATAAAATGTTAAATATGAAACATTCTAAAGAGATTCATTTATACTTTTGTTAAGGTTAGACTCCGGTAGAGAAATTTAAACATGTTCAGACTTGTCTGACTATATCAACACTATTGAATAGTATTCTGACTGCAAAATAATTGAATGCAAATTATGCATTTTGTTAGGAGATTTAACTTTTGTTGCCTATGGCCATCAAGCTTTTTCTTAAGTGGTCATGAACCAGGTGCCAGAAGTCTGGATCTGGAAAAAGCGGACCTTGAAATTTCCAGAGAACCAGTATTTCGGAGCAGTTTAATTTTGGTTTTGATTTGGAAATCAAGAATTTATCAATAAATGAAGAACTTGTTTAATATTCTACTGATGAAAATGTATTGTTTTTCCAAATATGTCTAAGTTTCCAATCATATTCCTCACAAATTTTGACTCCTGCTAGATAATAATAATAATAATCTGGTTTTTGTATAGCGATTTTCCATCAAGATCAAACCGCTCATGTTTTCGCTGCAGGTAAATCGTCACAATCACTTCACTTCATTTAGGCGTTTGGCTTCCTTTCCAAGAGCACATCACCCATCGGTACTTAGATTGTAATATTTACCCTTTTTGCAGCTTCCCATAACCTGGGTGGGGCAGACTATGTTGGACAAATCTAGTGTCAGTTTTAGTGCAGGAGGAAGACCGGAGTACCAGGAGAAAAACCTGCGGAAGCGAGTATGGACTGAAAACCAAATGCACATACAGCGCTGGGACCAGGAATCGAACCCGGGACTCAGTGGTGCAAAGCGAGGGAAATACCGCTACACTAACCCGCTTACAAGATACAAAAGATTACATGCGGAAAGAACGGGAAGCTGTATTTGGAAAAATACCGTCACCTTGGTCTCATATTTTCTGTACCAACCAGGCGAAAAAAATTGGTAACCATAGGGTAGAAATCACCCGGTGCCCGCTAGAGAAAAAGCTAGATGGCCATTTTGATTTCATACAGCAACTAATAATTTCACATGAATTTACTGAATCCTAAATAGTTTCTGCCAGCTGCTTAGCCTATTCAGTAAATCTAAACCAGAAAGAATCTTTGCAAATGGTTTTAAGGCTGGGGTAAACCTTCAACTAGCATGAACTGTTTTGTACTTTAACTCTCAAACTTATTGCATAAACCATATAAAAGTATACATTTTTAGAAGCGGATTTTTACCCTGAACATATTGGTGATATCAGTTTTTGACCAAAAATGTTGATTTGGCAACAATTGCCAAAAACCATATTTTTTGCCCCAAAATTTCTGGAAAGCCTAACTAAAATTTGCATTCGTGAAATTTTGAACTTTTTTGCTTTTTAGAATTAAGAAACAAATGTCTAGGAACGGTTTTCTCAGATTTTTTATTTTTATCTTATTTTTTGTAAAATTGCCAAAAATAGGCCAAAAACTGGCATTTGGTGGCAGCGGTGGGAATTTTTGACTTATTTTTGGCATTTATTTAAAAACCAAGATAAAAATCAAAATTTGGAGAAAACCGTTCCTAGACATTTGTTTCTAAATTTCAAAAAGAAAAAAAGATCAAAATTTCACGAATGCATATTTTAGTTAGGCTTTCCAGAAATGTTGGGGCAAAAAATATTGTTTTTGGCATTTTTTTGCCAAAATTGACATTTTTGGTCAAAAACTGATATCATCATCAAATTCAGGGTAAAAATCTGCTTCTAAAAATGTATACTTTTATATAGTTTATGCAATTAGCTTGAAAGTTAGAGTACAAAAACGGTTTATGCCATTTGAAGGTCTACCCCAGCCTTAAGGTGTTTGGTCCATGAGAGATCCGCCTGAAGAATTTTAGTAAAAATCGGCATGAGTGATATTCTATCGATGTAGAACTGATTTTTAAAATAAAAATTGGGGGTCACCGGACTCGTTTTTGCATGAGAGTCGTTTTTGCATGAGAGTCAGCATTTTTGGAGGTTTTTGGGGATAAATTAGTACAGGGGTCTATGGGAAATGTGGCAAAAGTGAAATTATTTAGTGTTGATTCAAAAAATCTGCCCGAGCATTTTTGTTAATTTTTTCACAGAAGTTGCGCATAAGTATGTTCTTTCAAATAAAAAAATAAAAATTGGGGGTCACCGACTTTGTTTTCAAGAAAAATATTGAAATATGGCAATTTTTAGCTTCAAAACACTACTCAGAGTATATGCGCATGCGTATTGCGGCACTTACCTACTCGGAAACTAGCGCGTACTGGTACGCGTAGACGCCGTGTGGAACCAAACACCATAATGAAATGTTAACATTGGCACTGTTAGTCCTTTTTTATCCTATAAATCAAAATAGACAGCAAATATAGTTTAGATTCACTGAATAGGATAAGCAGGTAGGAGAACATCTTTACGATTCATAAAATCTATGTAACATTATTTGTGGCCACCACAAACAAATTTCAGAAATGGCCAGCTAACAGGCTATTAATCCAAACACCACCAATGTTGGTAGGTTAATCTGGTTCAAAAGATACTGTTCTTGTAACCCATCTAAACCCCGGTTGGGGTAACCAAAGCAGCACCTGACTTTAAGTGGGCACTTAGGCAATGCAAAAAAGACACTCCTTTTATTGAGAATTCCTCAATCTGCCTTTGTATACCTCCGTATACCTCTGTATAGAGATTTCATGAACATGCACAGCCCTACACTCCCTACACACCCTTACACCGTCCCCCACATGCACTCCCCTACACCCTCCCCCACATGCACTCCTACACACATCACAATAAATAAATCAGGCGCTTTGTATCATAGATGTCGTCTTCCTGTTTAAAACATGATGCTAATCGTTTTAATTATGGTATTAAAAGGCCTAAACAGGCTAGGAAATACAAATCGTCATGTGACTGCAAGAAAGTCGTATCTGCAATGGCTGCCCTAAGTTATATTTATTTTACACCCTGTAACAAGAATGTGAAAAATTACTCAAAATGTTCCTGTCTTATGTCAGTGGTTCTTGAAATGGTTCTTCAGGTGACACAGTCTTCAGGTGACGGTGTCACCTGAAGAACCATTTCAAGAACCACTGACCCAAGACTGGAGGACGCACACCACCAATTGATACTCCCATTGAAATACATGCAAAATCCCTGGTCTTTGGCGCTCGTTTCAAGGCTTTTGTGGCAATATTTTGGGTATAATCTATATACCAATAGATTGGAATTTTCTCAAATTTTAATATATGTTTTCATGTAGGGGGGGTCTTCCATCTCGTTTTCGCGCTACGGGTTCCTGAAGTTAGCCCCTGTTAGTTTTTACCCGTTTTTTGACCCGAAAACGCGATATCGCCATTTTACCGTTCCGAGGGACTACTTTTTCGGTACGATTAAAATTTCGAATTTTGTGATTGCCAAAGTATTCTACAGACTTTGATCTTTAGTTTGAACCCAAATTTGACACATAAATCAAATAAAAAAGTGTCTAAATGGACCCCTGTACTTCAAAAATCGAGGACTTTTATACCGGAAATAAAACCATTACACAAAACGTGGAGTGATTTGGTGGTGTATGTCCTGGAGGTCATACAGTGTGCAATCCAAATTTATGACGTAAGGCAGCTATTGCAGATACGACTTCCTTGCACTCACATGACTAAATGATACTGATGCATATTGTGTCAACTCTAGCAGGAGGGACACACGCACAGTGTGTACTGAGGTCCTATGCAAATCAGCATATAATGAGCAATTTATTGAATATCACGCCAAAAAAATGACCAAAAATGGAAAAAAGTGAATTTTTGACCTTATTTGGCATGAAAATCAAAAAATTGGCTAAAATCCTAAAAAATACAAATGATGCAACATATGAGTGGGTGTTTTAAATTAAAATTCCCATTCGAAGCCCTTTATTAAAAATGTGTTATTTTTAGCTTGGTTTCGCCAAAATGGCCAAAAAATGTGTATTTTGTGATTTTCTCAAAAAATGTGGTTTTTGGTCTAGAATCAACATCACCATCATGTTTCTGGTGAAAATTCCTTTCTGGTAATGTATACTTTTATCAACTCTAAGCACTTTCTTAAAAAGGTATGGTACAAAAAAACTTGCAAAAACGTAAAATTTAGTAACGTGCTTACCCTCTTAATATCAGACTTTGCCATATTTGTCAAATGGATATGATCTCCAATGATTTAGATCATCTTTTATTTTCAGTGGAGTAAAATGTATCAGATGTTTGTATACTCTGTATAAATATTCACATTTTTAAACAAAACTATCAAATGTATATTTTAGTCATTTTAAACGGTAATACTGTAGAGTGCAAGAACGAGGGGGTATCAAAAAGTTTTAAAGATCACTAAGAAGGGAAGGAGCTATATCAATGAACTTTTGACAGGGTGGTCAATTGTCCTTTTGTACATTATGGTGCAAAAATGAAGTCAATGGCATTTATACTTTCCTAAGGTGTCGATAGATGTCAACAACCTGCCTCTGTTAACCTGATAAACTTCATGGAGAAATTAAAGATATGTGGGAAGATTAAATCCCTGCATATGAAGTGTTATAGCCCCGTAATTCTATGAAGACGCATCTAAAGTTAATATATTTGATGCCATAGTATAGGGTAGGGTCTCCTCTTTCCATTGATACCAGATTAATGGAAATTGAACAAAATATGACGTCATAACGACGTAATAAAGCATGGCTGACTTGATAAGTTGATTTTAGTGAAATACAAGTGGGTGTTTTGGGCTAAAAGAGGACCTCTACAAAGTCAGTCTGTGAAAAGTAAGTTTTAGTGGGAGAAGTGTGTTACTTTGCACAGTGAGTCAGTGGCTATGTAATGATGACTTAAGGGTCACAATAAAATTATGTTCCTGGCTGTATTTCTTCTTGGTGATCTTTAAAACTTTTTGATACCCCTCGTATATGGCATGTCATGCATTGCTTCAAAACATAACATTTACCACAAAACCAACAGATGCTAAAGAAAAGTTGCATTCAATCTTAAATCAGAATTGATAATAACTTGTCACAATTTATCAACATCATGAAGCAAAACAGAAACTGGAAAAACATGGCATACACTGGCACTCTGCGGTACTTGCTGTGAATAAATAAACATACTTTTATTTACATTTTACTTTTTATCATGATTATCATTTATCTAAAAATTCTTAATTTTGTCAGTGTTCATATCCTATTTATCATGTTCATTTTAAGGCTACAGTCCCTAAAAACGTATCGCTCGGCTGAATGTCATGTTTACTGCAAGTTTTTACCTACTTACACCTATCAGAATATCACAATTTTTGGCGCAAATATTGAATAGAATCTCTAGTTTATACATGGAACTTTGCTAGTGATTTCACGTCCATTATCAAGGTCAAAATGACGCCTAAAGACTACTTCGAAAAAGTTGAACCTTTTTCGCCGAAACCTCATAATTTCATGATGTGCGAACAATTCGACTAGTTTCAAATTTTGACAGATTGTAGGCTTATACTTCTTATTGAATTACAAACAATATTTTATAAATATGCTGAGTTGATTTTGAATGATAATGTAACAAACCCGCGTTGTTTTGCCCGAAAATGCGGACGTGAATTACGACTCTGAATTCACCCTGTTTGAGCTGCGAATTGCCTGTTTTAAGTATCTACATTATCTACATTTTGTCTGATATACGCATTCACATAATTTACTTACAAATTGAGCATTCCAATGAGGCAAAAATTGCAATTTTTATATAAACAAAAGAAAAATACGGCATTCTAATGTTTATGTTTTAGATTTTAGTTCACGATCTCAACGCTGCCTTCATTTCATTTCATGTTTATTCGAAACATGAAATGTAGAGGGATCTACCTTGATAACTCAGTGGTAGATCCCTTGATTGTAATGCATGACTAACCCCTGCCATAATCCATGGTTCGAGTCTTCGCAAAGGCAGTGGAAACTATGTATCTTTTCATGATTAAAAAATAGTTAGGATTCACATTTTCCTGAGCAGATGGATTCCCTTTACCCTTAACAGAAACACTTACTGTAAATACATTTACATAGTTTTACCATTTTAACACAATTTTAATTTCTTTAAAATTATTAATTTGTTTACATTTATGTTATTTATCATTTTTATATTTTAATACTTTAGTTTAAGGTATTAAAAGTGTTTATGTACATAAATAAGTGCAGGGCCTCGTTTTAGACCTTAATCGGGCAACCCTGGATGAATATGTTGCTATTAAATAAAAGAACAATAATATGGACCTTGTTCATAGTAGAGAATTTCCTTGGGTTAACAAAAGTTTGGCAAGGTTTTTTTGATGAAGAGCAAATTAGGACAGTTAAAGTAATGTTTACACATATGCTGTAAGTCTATAGTGAAAAAATTCTTGTTACTAAGGTTGAAAATCCACTATGATATAGAATTCAAAACATGCAAAACTAAATTGAATATGCTCATACAAAATTCAAAAAGAATGTTCTTTTTCAAAACACTGGTAAAAACCACCAAACTTATCTGCATAAAATTAATACAAATTCCATGTGAATGAAGCTAATTATCGAGTCCGATATCTTGAAAATTACCCGGGAAAATTATTAAAAGATTTAGCACAAACAAAAGTGCTGGTCAGACAACTTTGGCAGCTTTATATTCAAAAGGGTGAGCAATGAAATTTCCAAACGTCATATAGCATTTTTAACCTATCCGTATCATTTGGTATTGTTCCAAATAACCTTAAAACAGTTTAAGTTATTCTTATAGGAAAAAGTCAGATTCGGATTTTGTTTCCAAATTATTCCACTGTTTCACTTCTTCCGTGCTTTTCTAAAATTCTTGAAAGACTTGTCCTTAATAGATGTGTCAAACATTTTACATGCATGGCTATGAAAAAGTTGTAGAATACTGCCATTGAAAAAGATGAGACAACACTTGGATCTATTCAATTCAATTCATTCAATTTTATTTCAACAACAAATGCATAAAAAATATCAAAATCCAACAAAATATAAAATGCAATAATATACAACAAAAACAGTGAAACATGAAATGCAGTTATGGGGGATAATACGGAAAGGCAAATAAGGCCCGTAAAATATATTACCCCTAAACAAAAGGGAAATTACGTGAAACTAAATAAACTGACAACCACTGGACAAGACAAAGACAGGGTGCTCAAGAAAAGGGACTGACAAAGAATAAAGGTGCTTTTTATCAAATTATTGTAAAGACAAATTGACTTATTCATAATTTGAAATGAGTTGTTGTTTCAACTTACAGCGAAAGTTCTTCGACGAGTTAGATTTTTTAATTGATTTATCAAGAGTATTCCAAAGATGAGGGCCTGTAGTTCGAACAGAATGATCAGAAAAAGTTCTTTTATAATTAGTGTATTGGTAGTTGAAGACATTGTCTTGTCGATAGTTATGAATTTCCGAATGCTTCTTAAAATAATTTGTAAATGCTGGTGCATGGTAGCTCGTTGAAGGTGTATTTGTACATAAATGATATGTACATTATATACATAATGATCCCGATTCAAGAGTGTAAAAGTCAGAAACTTTTAGCATTTTGAATTGGGCTAAAATCAGACTAGTGTGACTTCGATAATGGCTATGAGAAATTGTTCTCTTAGCCCATTTCTGAAGTTTAACAAGCTTTTCTAAGTATGTTTTACACGTTTTTCCCCATATTATTATGTTATAGCTTAAATAAGGTAAAACAAGAGTACAGTAAAGGGTATGTAAGATACGTTTAGGTATGAAGTGTTATAGTTTGTTCATGACACCAATATTTCTCGATATTGTTTTAGACACACAATCAATGTGGTGCTTCCATGTTATACATTCATCAATTATTACACCTAAGAATTTAGTATTTTTCAACCGTTCCAAATCAGTGTTATCTTAGACAACATTGATTTTGAGTTCACTGTTAGATACCATATGTGGAGTACCTAAAATCATGTAATTTGTTTTACTAGCATTGACAGATAATTTGTTAGCTTTGAACCAGTTGCTAACTTCGTTAAGTTTTTGATTTATAAGACTAATATTTGTAGTTCAATTTTGGAGTGAGAATAGAGAATAGTGGTGTCATCAGCAAAAAGTATAAATTCAAGTACACTTGATGTATTGATAATGTCATTTACATATAAAATAAACAGTAAAGAACCCAAAATTGAGCCCTGGGGTCCGGGGAACTCCACAAACAATATCTTTTTCTGCTGATGCAATAGAGTTAAATGAAACATATTGTTTTCTGTTTTTTAGGTAGCTTTTAAACCATTGTAATATAATTCCACGAAATCCATAATAATCTAATTTGTTTAGAAGAATGTCGTGGTCAATAGTATCAAATGCTTTTGAGAGGTCAAGAAAAATACCAATGGATGTTTCATTATTCTCAACTGCACTGCTAACTTTATCAACGCCTACATTTACAAAGAAATTGTTAAATTCGTTTGAGACATCCTCTGGATCTGTAATTTCTTTGGCACTTTCATCAAAAAATCTACTTTGGGATGAGTGTGTTATTGATTGTTTTCCAAGTTTGTCTTATGTTACTTTTAGCATGCTCAAATTCCGTATAAAAATAATTCCATTTTGATTTACGTAAAATCATATTTAAGTTGTTTTTAAATGTCTTAAACTTCTGAAGTCGTCCAGTAGTAGGAGAGTTTATATACTGTTTATACAAATTATTTTTATTATTGATACTCTTCAATATACCTTTAGTGATTCATGGAAATAATGGATCTTTCCTTTTATTGCTTCTACTTCTTTTTAAGTGGAACACACTCATTGTATAATTTGTTGAAAGTTGCAATGAAATTGTCATAATCGTCATTCGGATCACCAGATTCCAAAGTTTCTTGCCAATTTACCTCTGACAGTTTCTTCTTTAACATATTTATATTATCACTAGTGTGATTTCTCTTATACAAAATTCTCTCTTTGTCATTATAGGCTTTAGTATAATCATGTTAAGTTGAGATTGTGGTCGGAAAATGGTCACTTATATCAGTTAGTATGATTGACGATTTTACAATGTATTCATTATTTGTTAAAATATTATCAATGATCGTTGCTGTAGATTCGGTAATTCTAGTTGGCTTATATATTGAAGGCATCAAAGAATAAGAGTAGATGAATTCCAAGTAGTCATGCGTGGCTCTTATCATTTTCAACTTTAACATGATTAAGGAGATCAAAAGCGTTCGACACTATTGACCATACTTCTTTATAAATTAGAACATTATGGATTCCGGGATTTGCATTGGACTGGTTTCCAATGATTGTTGTTCCGACATCCAAAACATTATGTGTGGGCTCCATTTTAGGACCATTAATTCATTTTATATGTTAATATTCACATATAACTCCGATATACTTGACTTATTTTACTTAACGCTCAGAAGTTACGCCAATAATCTAAATGTAACAGAAAATATTTTTGTCCTGATCGTAGCATCCGTAACGGTTCATCTGGTCCAATTCTGCGGAACTCCCTCCCTAAAATAACAAACGCTTCTAAAACTGCAAAACAATTTCGCGACCAACTAAAAAAAAACCTCTTATCGAAATTATGATTGAATCCATATATTCACGTGCATCTTTGGGCGACATCCGTTGTACCTTGTCTTGTTGAATTATTCATGAACTTTCTTTTTTCTGTAACAAATGTTTCTTCCAAGAGGTAGACTTTCATCTGTCCTCATTGGCTCTCTAGTCTACTCGTCTTTAAGACTCCTTTTGTAATATTATTTTTGATATTGTTTTGTATATATGTCTAATATGGAAAATAAAATCTTGAATCGTATA
>JXSR01S013698.1:17384-27528 GCA_000969725.1 Ophiothrix spiculata
CACGTTCATCTATGGTGAGTGTGTTTTAATTGATTACAGGGTGAAGAAAAAAAGGGTAATTGAGATTCAAGGTAACCTAAAATTGGAAAATAGTTCAAGAAGAATTTTTAAATATTGGGACTTGGATTTTCGGAAAAGCGCTATGTAAGAGCATGCGTGTGTTTTTTTATTTATTATTATTATTAAACTGAAGTTTTTATCTTAAAATTACCCCCTTGAAAAGGAACTCTTACCTGTTGACAATGATGCGTTTAACGACAGGTACTGTAGACTTATTTTATGCATTCTCATTTTCAGGTGCGCATGCAGATATGAGGAATTGGGTACTTTTATGTGCGCTTGTTACAGCGGCTGCAACATTGCCGAATCATGTCCAAGCAAGGAGTGAACCAGGTCAGTGATTTTTTTGTTTCATCCAGTGGCTTCCAGTGGTCACTGGAGGCATGGGTCACTGCTTATCACACTCCTCTGATGAAACGAGCTGTGCAGTTTGGCATAATTATATCAGGCATGCTCGATCAGTTCGAAATTAAACAGGCGTTCAATGACAATAGTTTGGCTGTGTGTAATAAGGTCCATAGACATGACTCACATGAGTAGGCTTACAGCATTATGCTTTTTCTGTAACATTACTCGATCGAGGGGGTGTAAGTTTACATTCCTGTGACTTTTATTTCGATACCTATAAAGTTATGTTTTTGGTATTTAGCACTATAATCCCTTTTATCCGTACATACCAATTTTTTTTATTTAACCCTAAAAGAGCCGGGGGGGGGGCGGAATCCGCCCCCCCCCCGGCTGTGAGATGGGTCGAAAAAGCCCGGCTCTTTGAGGGTTAAGTATGATCGACCTGAAAATTGCAACATGTAACGGCGAAAATTCAAACTGCTGCAGTAAAATATCTAAATATCACCGGATTCATTGCTTTTCATCAAAAGGATGTTTACTTTGCACTTCCAAAATGTCCTGTGAGTTTTAGCTCAATAGCATGCAGAGATTTTCAAAATAATGATTCAAAATTTGTTAAGTGGTAATTAACCAATCCGTCTATACTCCCGAACTTTAACGGCTTAAGGCGGTGTCACACATCACCGTATTGAGCCAAAACGTATGAATAACGTGCAAAGTTCAGGCTATACGGTGGCGAGGGATTATACGGTGAAGAAATCCATACAATTGAACGTATTGACTGACGAACATGAAACGAAGAGACCGTACAATGACCGTACGACTTGCGGATAAGAAGCGGAAAAGTTGTCTCGTCTCACTGAACAACGCCGAATGAGAACCGGTCGTGCTCCGTACTAAACGAATAAATTCAGTATGAGGAACGTACAAAACAAATATGTAACGTACGAATAGGCACAGAGACAATCGACAAGGTAAATCCCCACTTGAAAATAATACCTCTTCACACTTTCCGGTTTGCAAGTCTGAGTTTTGACCTTGCTCAAAACAAGACAACGTACTTAACGTACCCAAAACGCATTTCCACCGGATGGATAACGAATTGAACGTGTTTCTACTGAATGCATAACGAACTTCACCGACAGTAAAATAGTGTTATTCGTACGTTTTCGTCAATACGGTGATGTGTGACACCGCCTTTACGATCTATTTGTCTGATCAAAATGAGCACTACAGTGGATTAAATCAGCATACTTAAAATACCAAGTTTTAGTATCTTTTGCTTTTTTTGTTGTTGAGAAAGAAGAGAAAGTCCATAACCATCATTTTTTTGGCTGGATGTCCAACTTAGTCTATACTATAGACTATAGTCTATACTATAGACTATAGAGTAGGTTGGACATCCAGCCAAAAAAGAATACCAGTCTGCAGCAACGAGATTAAACCATGCTGAACCACACAACGCACAATCATGTTCCGAAATCAGTCATACTGTATTATTATATGTTACCTGGCGACAAAAATTTCTTACAAAGCCTTAATATTTACATAAATAAATATCAAATTGCTTGTACATGGTCCTGCTTGAGTCCCGATCTCTGCCATATGGCATTATAGTAGAGCGCCATGCGTATAGACCCAACGGTCTTCGTTCAACCATAATAGCAATGCGACAGAAATTTTGGTATGGTTGATGGAATAATTCCAGCAGATACATTTTTGATATCACAATTAGCTTTGCCTTCAATGATTTTGTCATTGAACTGCACAAAAATGTTTATTTACACTTGTTGCATAAGCGGATATCATGCAAAGTGTGGTTCATCATTATTATTATTCTTGAATTCTAAAATTACGAGGCTAATACGTAGTTTACGTTTCAAATTTGAATATTGCAGTTAGAATTACTTGCGGCAGAAATCTCCGTCTTCAGTACGCTGGAAACTGTTACCATGCAGGTAACTCGCCGAAGACCTTCAACGATGCTGAAGCTGACTGTGTGAGACGTGGTGGGCACTTGGCAAGTATCGCCAGTAAAGCTGAAAACACGTTCATCTATGGTGAGTGTGTTTTAATTGATTACAGGGTGGAGAAAAAAGGGTTACTGAGATTCAAGTTAACCTAAAATTGGAAAATAGTTCAAGAAGAATTTTCAAAATATTTATCATAAACTATGGTATCTTTGCCGTGTATGGTGAAAATTTTATGTCAAACAAAGCTTGCATCGCGAAGTTATTGACATTTGCGATAAAACGTAGAATTCCACTTTGTCCACGCCCGGGGTAATATTTAATGTTCACTAAAATCATAATTAAATCTACAATCAGCAATGTTTTTAATTTTTAATTTCTAAAAATGTTGATGCTTATCATTAATCGGACTGGCAGTGCAATTGCACAATAACATTTGAAGTATGATGTATTTGCATGACAATCTAAAAAAACTCATTAGGCGCGAATTTCAAATAGGCAACAGCAGTGCATGTATTTGGTCATGTTCGTTTGTTTGTAAGACAGGAAGGTGAGGTAGTTCACAAGTCACAAGAGAACATCCCGAGGAGAACATTTATTGCTGAACATAATTTAGAACTGACAGCTGCGTGGCAGTTCAGAGAGATTGAAGGAACCCAGATAACAATCATATATTGACCCGACATTGGCTCAATATACCTTTTTAGTTGGGCGATATTGGTGCGATATTGGCTGCCCATCGGCCCAGTATTGGGCCAATGCCAATGCTAGCCCTTTGTTGGTCCAATATTGGTTACCGAGGCAATGCCAATGCCGATGGAAAGCCAAGATTGGGCCAATATTTAATGCGATTAAATGCCGATGCCAAGATTGGCGATCGGTTACCAATATCGGGCCAATATATAATTGTTATCTGGGAATCACTCTCCTAATGCACATGTACCATCTACACAGACTATTTACAGAATTAGAACAAAGTTCCAACACTTTGGTATTATTTTGAACAGGAATAATGTAAATGTAGAACTCGGAGCTCATCCTAAGATAAGTTCTCGTTGTAACTTCCTTCATTACATGAGCAGGGCAACATTCTTTAACCTAGTCAGGAACGCTATGCCAATCAGCCATTAAAGGTGCGTTTACATCTGGACGTATTGGCCCTCGACGTAGGGTAACGTATTCCAGAATCACAATATACGCTGGACGACAAGCAACGAGTAAAGATGAAAAGTCAAAGTTTGTTGACGGATAGTAACGAGTCTCAGCGAAACGACGGCAACAAGTGACGAGTGGTTGCTGAAAGAAACGCAGACTTACTGATAAATTAACGTAGAACAACTGTAAGTAGAACAACTGTAAGCAACGTTGTGAGGCGGCAAATGCTGACCTTGGCTGACGTAAAGGAACGAATGCTATCGAATGGTTACGGCAACAATAACGTGACTAGAAGTTTGTGCGAGTACAAGGTTGTTTGATTAAAATCACGTTGATTTAAATAGGTGCGATTTAAATCACTTGGATCTTTTTTTAAAAAATTCAATGACTGTTTTTGTTTTCAATTGAATCATTTTAATTTCTCTACAAGCACTTTTGGAAACAGTTTTGAAATAATTTTCAATTAATCTTTATTAGATGCAAGAACACAATTATAAGCATTTTCCAATCAACACAATTTTTAACAATAAACCCATCTTATGAAACATTAACAATCTTTTAGTTATGAGTTTCTGAGCTAATAATGATAATTGACTGGAATATGTTACATACCCCAAAACATTCATGCAAAAGTGCCTGCATTTTGTTGATAAATCCAAAAGTGTGTCATTTTATGATTACATTTGGGGCTCAGTAGCCATGGTAGCTATAGAGAATTTTCAAGATGCTGTAAAAGTGTGCACTTGAAAATGAATGGTCAGATCAAGTGAAATTTTCAGCATACATTTATGTTGTACTCTTCTTATTATTTAGCTAGAAAAGAGACAAGGCTGTCATTCAAATCGGAATAAAGATTGCACCAATATGCAATAATCCTGATAATATGTACATGTAGAAGCTAATCATAACTTTAGATGACAATCAAATCCACTCCTTTGCTTTCTGAAACAATGTAAACATCTTAATTTGAATTTAGGATCTATTCCATTTTAAAAGCTTTGAACAAGACCACTAGTTTCACAGCTTTTTCAGTCCCTGGTGAACACAAATTAATTCACTAAATGTAAAGATTTTTTATTTTTATTTTTGTTTCATTATTTGTCAAATATTAAGATACATATTTCAAAGAATACTTGTCAACTGTAATTGGTCTAAAATCATTTCAAAAACAGTTTAAACCTGTTTTGTATGATCATGTTTTTTTTTTTAATTCTAAAAAAATCAAATAAATCCGATTTAATTAAAAAAAACCACCTGATTTAATTTTTTAAAATCCGATTTTTTCAATCTTTTTTAATCACAAAAATCACCAACCTTGTGCGGGTGATATTATTTCCTACTCACAGCTCTAATAAAAAGAACTCTGTACAAAACCACAAAACACTGATAAAAATTGACTTAAAATATAGACAATCGTTTACAAATCGTAACCCACTGTTGCAATACGCCAGCATAAGTTTATTTACGTTACCCAAAGTCGTTACAATTGCAATATGTCGTCACAATTCGTCAAGTGTTGTTGACAACGAGTACCAACGAAATTGTGACGACCCCTAAACGTATACAGACTGCTACAAACGATCATGGAGACGTCAAAGAACTGAGGGTTGCGGTGGCCAACGAGATCTCAATGACATCGAATCTTATTCTATGTCATCCCAAAATTTTAAAACTTGTAACTGAAAGCGACCGATAGTAACGACAACCTGCGTATATTATACAAATATATACCGACTTGAAGATCTCTGGTTAAAACTATGAGCCTGAAGTGACTAAAATTGCTATTTAACTGAGGGGCGCAGCCCCGAAGTAAAATAGCAAAATTTTAGTCACTGAAGGATCATAGTTTTAATCCAGAGATCTGAAAAAGTCGGTATATATTTGTTTTATATACCGCATTAATAAATTTCGGTAATTTTCATGTGCTTTAAATCAAATTTAGTAAAATAAAACATTTGAAAAAATGCACTCACACAATGCTTACAAGGAATGGGTGCGTTGATAAGTGCGCGCAATTGCTTGCGCGTATAAGTTTAATGAGTGCGTAAAATCGTGCGTGAAAGCTGCTTCGCGTATAAGGTAAATGCAGTAAGCGCTATATAGTATTTCCAAAAGTGCTAAATAGTACTTTCAAAAGTACTATTTAGCGCCATATAGTACTTTCAAAAGTACTATTTAGGGCTTTCATTAATCTGGTTAAAGCTATTTGAAATCATGTGATCGGGTTTTATCCAATCAACTCTGTTAAATTTATTAATGCGGTATATAATAGAGGCGTGTGCTAACGTGAACCGACTTTAACTAACGAGGACCGGCGTATAATTCAAAACTGCAATTCGCAGGGCTACGTTGCTTGTCGTTACCCCCAATACGTCGTAATTAAAACGCACCTTCAAGACAGATATTATTTATATATAACCAACGCTCATAACAATTGAAAATTCATACAAACTTGCCCGTGGACAAACCGGATTTTGACCCGTTTTGCGCATATAATAATCAATAACTTCGCAATGCAAGCTTTGTTATACATGAAATTTTCACCATACACGTAAAAGATACAATACTTTTTGAATTTTTGAAAATTATTCTCGACCTATTTTCCAATTTTAAGTTACTTGACCTTGAACTTTTTTTTTTGTGGGGGGTCTGCCTTGTATAGCCGGTGTCTAATAGGATACGTGCCCCATTGGATAAAAGACGCGTCAAAAGTTTCTGCCAAGCTCTGCGTTTTTTTTTTCTGGAAATTTTGGCACACTATCCGAATCTCCTTAAATAGAAGTCGTAACAAATTCACCAACAAGCGATTTGAAAAAATATCTTGCAAATTACTGATTGATTCGCCGTGAATACACCACTAAGCAAGTTATAAATACATGTATGCATATATGCTGCGTATATATATATATATGAAAAAGTGTTAAGTTTGAATGTCCCCGCCGCGCCCCCGTTTGGAGGTACTTTAGGCACATTGGTGTAAGACGTGTAAGTACAGTGTACCACAATGAGTCGAATGTTGGGGTGATTACAAATAGGGGTTAGGGGTAGGGGAAGTGTGTGTGACGGATGAATGCCGTGGAAAGCTAGGAGTGTGTTTTCCATTGTAACATAAGTGTATAGATTTTTGTTTTAAGTCTTAAAGGTGTAGGTTCCGATCACATTCTCATCCCCCTGGGCTCAACCGAAAGTAGTATATTTTTTGATACCATATCAAAGCCCGTATTTTTCTGATTCTAAATCCAAAGTTTCACCTCCAAATTCATTATACTTTCGGAGATATAACATAAAATGTAAAATTGTTGGTATACCTATTTTCTATTTCTTTTGTATTTTCTTTCCAGCTTCATCCTCAGGGTTGCATACTTTCATTTGCCTCTCAAGAGAAAACCCCGGGGGGGGGGGGGGGGGGGGGTACTCAACTTTGGTTTTGGTAGGGATGTGCGGCCCCGATATCTGAAACCCTAGTCTAGGGAACGGAAGATTGACTCTGAAAAGGGGGTCTAGAGAACTGAAGGGACCAAAAAATGACCCTTCAAAACTAGTTTTTTGGGGCAAAATTTGGGCTCTGGAAACACATTTTTTCGAAATTTTGCTTGAAATGGGGGTTTTGGGAACTAAATTTCGAAAAACGAGGCTAGGGAACTGAAAATTATTGAAAAAAAGGCTTGCGAACTAAGGGTTGTGCTTGAAAAGGGGGTCTCAGGGAGCGGCAGACAGTGCGTGAAAAGGGGGTCTTGAGGGCGGCACATACCCGTACCACCTTTCTAGGTCAGTGCCCCCC
The DNA here is from genome assembly GCA_000969725.1 of Ophiothrix spiculata. Taxonomy (NCBI): domain Eukaryota; kingdom Metazoa; phylum Echinodermata; class Ophiuroidea; order Amphilepidida; family Ophiotrichidae; genus Ophiothrix; species Ophiothrix spiculata. The sequence continues at coordinate 24,699 of JXSR01S013698.1, forward strand.
CCCCCCCGGGGAGAAAACAAAAAGCAAAGCAAATGGAGGTTAAAATTTCACAAGATGCAATTCAGAGGTCAAGGTCAATCAGTTAAAACTAAATTACACACATGCTGAGATAAGAACCTACACCTTTAAGAAAATAAAGACGTAAGCCACTGTTATGAAGGCGTATATTCCAATAAAATGAATAAATAAGTTAACTCTCAAACCATCAAATCATGCATTCATTAAAATTCTGCAAAAGGAATCTTTTTTTTGTCAATTGATTATTTTCAAACTGTCATTATTAGAATCACATTTTTCATATCAATGATATGCCAAATGGATTGCTTTTTTTACATAATTTTCATTTAAAGGTGCAATTCATGATTTTGATATGGCCTGTTTTCTAGCTATATAAAAAGAAGAGTACAACATAAATATACTCTGAAAATTTCACTTGATTCCGACCTTCCGTTTCCAAGTTACAAGCTTTTCAGCATTTTGAACATCCCCATAGACTACTGTGTTGTAATTACTGTCGGGGCCCCGACAATAATTAGAAAATGACACATTTTCTCGATTTTCTCAAAAATGCAAGCACGTATGAAAGAATGGTTTGGGGATCGTTACATATACCAGTTGAGGATTCTTATAAGCCAAAAAACTCAAGTTTGATAGAGGTGACCTTGAGGGTGAAAAGTGAATCATGAATTGCCCCTTTAATATTCGTCTCAATTATTACATTGTTATTATACAGGTCAAGCACAGAAGATCAAGGCGAATATATGGATTGGCTTCAACGACCACGCTAAAGAAAGAATATTCAAATGGAAGGATGGCCATAAGGTACTTAATTATACAACTTGTTTAAAAATGGTACAATAAAAAACAACTTGTTATATTAAATCTCATTACAAGAGTGACGTTTTGGATACCTTGTCAAATTGAAGAGGCTTTCCAATACTTGTTGTTTCATCACATTTGCTTTAGTCAATCCGGAGATAACTCAAGTTTACTGCGGAACCAAAATCCAGTTTGCGCCACTTTCTGGTTAAGTGAGAACGGTGAAGAAATTAATTAAGTCAAACATTATTCACACTTGAACAGATTTGAAATTCAAAACAGATTTATATAGTTTAAAAGGTGTAACGTAATGGCGCAAATAAAAAAAGCTCAGATGGCTTTCAGATAAAGGTTAGGCCCGTAACAATCGAATACTGTTTTTCGTTAGAAGAGAATCATGGCCGTACAGTAACCTTAATCTCCTTTGGAGAAATGGGCTAAAAGGGCAAAGGAAATGAAATTTTAAATTTACGTTCAAATAAAGGTAAGAAATCATGGAATATAAAACAATGTATTTTATGGTTATCAGGAAATTTGTTTTAGTGGTGTAATGATAAATATAATTTGGGGTCAAGTCTAGCCGGATGGATTAAAACACATTCATATTTCACAACCAATAACATTATTTGTTGCAGTGATTTAGTTGCGAAACACTGATGATTAGAGTGATGAATTTAACAGAGTTCTATTCATTAATGTTTATTAAAAATTAATATAGCACAAAATGATGTCACAGCTATAGACTAGCTATTGTGTTTTTTAATGGCCCTGAAAATGGAATGTTCTGAAAAGACTTGGGAGTAAGTTCATCACTTCTTTTCCTTTGCCCTTTAAAGTATCATGAAACACAAAGTCTTATAGCGAGGTTATCAGGCTGTTTCAGATACAATTGCCATACAGACATCCACCATTCCACCATACTATCACAATTAGAAGTATTTTGATTCTGGAACAAGCAGAAACCTGAACTCAGGACACTCTGGAGGGTTGAGAACGGCAATAATGTAGCTGAATATTACCCAAGCCTGCTATCCAGCAAGATCCCACGAAAAGCACGAGTACAGTCACTCTTCCTAACATCAGTAAAGCCTCATTTAACCGAATTACGCAGCTAGATCTACAATGGCATCCATACATAATGGAAACATTTAGGAAAATCTGTTCCAGTGTGAATAATGTTTACCTTAATTAATTTCTTCATCATTCACACTTTCCCAGAAAGTGGCACAAACTGGATATTTGGGTTCCGCAGTAAACTGGAGTAATCTCGATATTGAGAGAAGCAAATGAGATAAAACAAACCGCATTGGAAAGCCTAATCTTTTTTCTATAATATGGCATCCAAATGACTTACTTATGAAGAGATTTTATAAAGAAAACAAGTTGTTTTTTGATTGTATCATTTTTTTTAGACAAACCGTATTTTATTTCCAATAGGAGCAAATATCCTTTGTTTTTGTTCCATTAATTTGAAAAGGTCCTATAGGTCGAATTTGAGATTATTCATATTGAAATAGGTTTTTCTATCGCCACATGATTAAAATGGTGGTTTTATTTAAATCAATTTTAACATTTATAATCAAAGTTTTAGTCATAATTTTGGTGCTAAATATACCCCGAGTGCTAAAGGTGCATTTACACTGTGAAGACTTAGGTGTAACGACCAGCAACGGAGACCTGCGGATTGTACAGGGTGTCCAAAAATTAACTCCCCATTTTTAAATGCTTATAACTTTTAAACCAGGATTCGCATGGCAATCATAGACATATGTATTGATAGAGGAGACTTGTAGAATTATTTTGGTACCAAACATGATGAAATTATTATTTTCAAAAATCAATTTGAACGTAAATTACGTCAAACGTAAAGAGCGCGCTTTCATACTGAGAAGAAAAATACATATACGACTCACATGTACACTCTTAGAAAGAAAGTGTCAAATATGAGACAAAAAGGATCAATTTTGATCCTTTTTAGGTATCAAATATGAGCTTATCCTTTAAGGATCAA
>JXSR01S013702.1:4303-19207 GCA_000969725.1 Ophiothrix spiculata
CTCAGTATCATCATGATTAGACTCATTCAAATTAACAGAGCACACTGGTTTGACATTATCATTGCTTTGATCTCTATCAACATATTCCTTTAACATGTTAACATGACACAGTTGTCTACTCTTATGCCTATCTGGCGTAAGAGTAGATGACACAGTTGTCTACTCTTACGCCTATCTGGCGTCATAACTACATAGTTCACTTCACCCTGTCTAGACTCAACTGTATATGGACCATGGTATCTTGCTTGAAGAGGATGTCCAGGAATCTGAAATAAAACTAAGACTTTATCACCTGGTTCAAACACCCTAGCTTTGGCATCTTTATCATACCATCTCTTCATTTTAGTTTGAGCATCTTTCAAATTTTGCCTGGCAATTTCATGTGCCCTATTCAATCTTTCTTTGAACTTGGATACATAATCCAAAAGATTCATGTCAGTGTTCAACCACTTCTCTTTGAGGAGTTTCAAGGGACCTCGAACAGTACGCCCAAATAATAATTCAAAAGGACTAAAGCATAATGATTCCTGGACTACTTCTCTAGCAGCAAACAATAACAGATGAATACCTTCGTCCCAATATTCATGACAATAAATCTTAATCATATTCTTTAAAGTCTGATGAAATCTCTCTAAAGCTCCCTGGGACTCTGGGTGGTATGCACTAGATGTGTATTTTAGTCAAAGCTTTCACAATGGTATAGCCTTAATGTTTCTTAAGGGTATGGCTTCTGGAAACCTTGTAGAGGCACACATGATAGTCAACAAATATTGATTACCTGACTTAGTCTTGGGAAGAGGACCTACACAATCTACAATGACCCTACTAAATGGTTTATCAAATGCCGGGATGGGCTTCAAGGGTGCCTGAGGGATATTCTGATTAGGCTTGCCTACAACCTGACATGCATGACAAGATCTACAATACTCAGAGACATCCTTCCTAAGTGTAGGCCACCAAAAACGATTCAAAATCCTATCTTGAGTTTTCTTTACACCAAGATGACCAGCCATGGGGCTGTCATGACCATGACTAATAACTTCCCTATGATAAACCTTGGGAACAACTATCTGATGAACAACTTGCCACTCTTCACTAGCTGGAGCATCAATAGACCTCCACTTTCTCATCAATACACCATTGTGTTTATTAAAACAAACAGGATCATCTTCAGATTCCTCTAAGGTGAATGACATATAACATAACATAACATAACATTTTATTTTTTCCACAATTGCAATGATAACAGTATTTACATAAGAGAATATATACAACTGAAACAACAATGTGGAGGAGGACTGGAAAATAGGCCGAAGGCCTGTCTAGTTCCAGACTCCTTTTAAGTCATTTACATGTAAATAATTATAATTTTTCAATTATATTTACATTAATACATTTTTTGTACATTTTTATATTCAAAATATCCGGATTATTCTCCTGCTCAATAACTAGCTTGCTATGACTCACTGAATCAGAATCTCTACTAGGCACCTGCTCAGATTCTTGACTAGACTCAGACTCATGACTAGACCATGACAAACTATCATCATCTAACATAGTCATAAAGTTACCTTTTAAGTCAAAGTTTGGGACTACATCCTTACTGTTACACTCACTATCAACCTCAACCATGGCCTGTCTAGTCATAGACCTTGTAACTGCACATGCAGGATACACTGTACTAATTTCATCACTATCAACTTCAGTGCAAGGCTTAGGGGACACAAAGGATCAGGAAGCACCTTACCACCTGCCAAATCATTCCCTATGAACATAGAAACACCTCTTACTGGGAGTTCAGGCCTCACACCAACTACTACTGAACCAGATACCAAATCAGACTTCATAATAATCCTAATGAAGGGGTACACTGAATATATCCATGCCTATGGTCTGTATCAAAACACTATCCCCTGCCGCACTATTCTCACTAAATGGCAAAACACCTTCTAAAATCATGGATTGCGCACAGCAAGTATCTCTCATAATTTTGATAGGCCTATATTCTACCATACTGTCATCAAGGGATACACAACCCTTCAATACAAATGGCTCAAAGTCTTCCCTAACCTTCTCAGACTCAAGAACTTGCTCCTTAAGACTAGCCTGGGAACTAACACCAGCATGGGAAATAACACTTGGCCTCATAGATACAGCACAACCTGTAGGGGCGGACTCCTGTTTTCCAGACCCAGGCTTACCATTCAACTTCCAGCAATTTGACTGCATGTGACCTGGGCTTTTACAATAATGGCAAATGATAGGCCTAAGTTATCACCAGATTCTTGTTTTGGTCTATTAGGCCCACTGGTACCAATAATCTCACTTCCCTGACTTAAGGGCTGTGAACGATATTTGTTCTCACTAGAGGGGTGTGACTCTGAGGGACTTACTCTACTCAGTGGTGGTCTATAAGGTCTACTCACAAAATTTCTCTGGCCTTGAATAAATCTAGAGGACCCACCAGAATTAAAAGTCAGTTTGTGAGTGAGAGCATAATCATCGGCTACTGTAGCGGCATCATATAAATTGCAAATGTCACGTTCATCTAAATGAGTTTTGATATCAGAATGAACACACTGTTTAAACTGCTCAATTAAAATAACTTGTTCAAACTTCCCAAAATCCTCATTAACATTCTTGGAACTCATCCACCTATCAAACAACTGCTTCTGTGTTCTAGCAAATTCTACATGAGTTTGATCAGACTGTTTCTTAGCATTACGGAACTTTTGCCGGTACGCCTCTGGCACCAACTCATAGGCCTTCAATATAGATTCTTTCACAACATCATAATTATTACTCTGATCTAAAGAGAGGGATGAATAAATCTTTCTGGCCTTGCCAATAAACACTGTGTGGAGCAACATTGTCCAATACTCTTTAGGCCACTTAAGACTGTCAGCAATCTTTTCAAAATGTAAGAAATATTTATCTACATCTGTTTCTTGAAACTTTGGTACCAATCTGATGTTTTTGGTAGCATCAAAATTATGTGTGGAGAAGCCTGATGAGCCTTTATCTAATTTCTCTTTTTCCAAATTCATTTTTGCTTCTATCTCCTTCAACTTAATTTCTTTTTCCATTTCCTTTTCCAAAGCTAACCTTTCTAGTCTTTCTTTTTCTTCCTTATCTTTTTGCATTTCTATTTTCTCCTTTTCCATATCTAATCTATCCTGTCTTTCCTTTTCTTCCATTTCTAATTTATCCAATCTTGCCTGTTCTTGAAACCTCAACTTTTCAATTTCAATTTCTTTCTGTATTTCTAATTGTTTCATCTTAATAGCATTATCAGAATTGTCATCTACTTCAATTTTGTTATCCAAATAAAATTCATCAAACAAATCATCAGCAACTAATCTATCAATCAACAAATTCTGAATAACTTGTTTACGGGTAGCATGTTTATCAATCTCAATATACCTAGCCAATGATATTAACTCAGGTTTCCTCAAGCCATCAAACTTTTCCCATGTAACATCAGAAATACATTCCTCAGCATTAAACGCCATGATTTACACTGCTGTAACTTACAACTACAAAATGAACAAATGATTAATTAAATCTACAAAATATCAGTGTTAAACACACTCTCAAAATTTACGGTAAATTTTTACCAAACTTTCCGGTAAATTTTTACTAAACTTTCTAACAGTGTATTTCGCGGCAGGAGCCCCCATTTTGTTACGGTCAAAGATTTTAAATGACCAAGGCCAAAACCACCTTAAGGGTTCTTAAATAAAACAAATTAATACACTGTGATATGATCTGTTAAAACAACAAACAAAATGTAATGTTCTAAGTTTACAAATATATAAATCAACTTGTCCTTAAATTCTACTTTTGCACTTACATAAACCGCTGCGTAATCCGCCCTATCCTAGGATATATTTCCAAGATATAATCTGAGTTATAGTCTGAGGTATAAAGTTTGATCTTGTAAAATCACAAGTCCTGAAGTCCACTAAGCAAAATAACTCCAAAGCGTTCCTTACAAACTCCAACAATGATTTATAGTCCAGCAATCACAAAGAAGCTCTGCTTGGCTTAGAAGCTGGATCCAACACGCATAATCCACTCGGACATAATAAAATAACAGGTTGTCTCCAATTTTTTCACTCGTTGTACACCAAAATAATTCTTTCACAGTATCAATAACTCGATCCAAATCGATTTTCCAATAACTCCACTGACAGTCTTTTCTCCATTAATAACAGAATAATTCCAATTCGACAAAATCCATCCACACACAACAGCGTCAATTTCACTTCTCAAGTTTTAGCTCTCCATCTAAGGCCAAATCATAGTCGGCCTCCAAACAAAATTTTTCCTACCTAACATTTGGTCATGACGTCACCAAATATTTGCCATCTAATTTAAAGTATGAACGGGTAACAAACATTTGGTCCATTGTATATATCGTCATGTGAGTGCAAGAAAGTCGTATCTGCAATGGCTGCCCTAAGTTATTTTTATTTTATACTTTGTCACAAGAATGTAAAAAATCCCTCACAAATTCCCTGTCTTATGTCAATGGTTCTTGAAATGGATCTTCAGGTGACAGTGTCACCTGAAGAACCATTTCAAGAACCACTGACCCAAGATTGGAGATTAGATAATGAAAAATGGCAGATATTGCAGATACGACTTTCTTGCACTCATATGACGATATGGCAATTCAATAACATGTGCAATCTAGTGCAAAATTTTATTTGGTCTCAACTCGGTGTTGAAGTTATTTTGTTTGATTTGGCACAAACTGTCTTGATGTTCGTGACGTGACTTATCAATAGTTTGCATCGTACCTGCATTGGTTGGAAGAGTCGAATAAATATTGCAAGTTCATTACTGGAACTAATTGAAGCTGACTTTGGGGTACCACAGGGGTCGGTTTTAGGTCCCCTATTGTTCACAATATACACAAGACCTATTGGGACAATTGCTCAGAAATTTGACATATGTTATCACACATGCCAATGACTGTCAGTTATATATCTCCTTTGATTCAAAGGTCACTGGTGATTTAAATCAGTCTCGGGGAAATATGGTCTCAAGATTACTTTGGGCCAATAGTCATTACTATTGCCCTCCTGAGCAGTCAATATTTGTATATTTTAATTGTGATGGGAATGATAAAAGCTCTTATATTTGTTCATTTTATTTCAGGCAACCGAAGAAGATTTGACAGTTGAGTACAAAGAGGAACGAGAACAAATCAAAGAGCTCCTTAGGAATGGTCTGATACCAAAAGAGAAAAATGGCCGGCCTATCACTGGCCCAGAACTGGCATCGCTTATAGAGGTTCTGGTGACTGCAGCCAATGAGGGCTCCCTTTCACAGGTATGGCATATGACTATAGATGTAATACCGTGCATAATTGTCTGTAATGTATATACTTCAGGCTCTGCCCCTGTGCCTGTTATAACAATGGAAGTTTTATGTATTCTCTTCCTCATGGATAATTAAGTTGCACATTTTAGAAAAATTAAACAAACGAGTAGCAAGATGGTCACCTAGGGCTAGTAGATGCTTAGCTCATATTATCTTGCAGCTTCTTTCGTTTACTATGTCACACTTTTGTAGAAACCTTTTACCTCTGCTTGTCACAGTGGAAAGAGTTCTGTCGCTGATATATAATCAATAACAACAAAAATATTACAGCAATTGGTATATAATATGTCGGGTAATATGTATGGGTTATAACTTGTTGAACCCTCACAGCACCTTGGAATAGATACAAAAAGTGATGCTCTTTCTTCCATTACATCCAGGAAATTCCAGATGACGCTCTTACCATGAACTTTCAGGTTTGAGTGTATTTCTAGACTTTAATCATTCCATTTTTATGCTTTAGATATTTTTGTCTCCCTTTTAGATTCCAAGTCGCTGGGCATCATTTGTTGCTAATATGGAGAAATCAGCTCAGCAAGATTGCCTCAAATTCTCTTAGATGCTCTTTTTACCAATGAATTTTGCAATGAGGTTTGACTGTATCATTCTGTATTTATGCCTCAAGTATTTTGCCTCTTTTTTAGATTCCAAGTCGCTGGGCATCATTTGTTGCTAACATGGAGAAATCTGCTCAGCAAGATTGCCTCAAATTCTATAAGATGCTCTTTTTACCGATGACTTTTGCAATGAGGTTTGACTGTGTCATTCTGTATTTATGGCTCAAGTATTTTGTCTCTCTTTTAGATCCCAAGTCGTTGGGCATCCTTTGTTGCTAACATGGAGAAATCAGCTCAGCAAGATTGCCTCAAATTCTATAAGATTCTCTTTTTACAGATGACTTTTGCAATGAGGTTTGACTGTATCATTCTGTATTTATGCCTCAAGTATTTTGCCTATCTTTTAGATTCCAAGTCGCTGGGCATCATTTGTTGCTAACATGGAGAAATCAGCTCAGCAAGATTGCCTCAAATTCTACGAGATGGAGATGCTAGTCTTACACCAGCAGTATGATAATGGACCTATCAATGAGACCAAGATGAAGGTAAAGCTAGAAAGTATTGTTGTTAGATTTAGTTTGTGAATGCATACCTGTAGCGAGTACCTAGTGGTCTCCAATCCATACATAGATTTTCAAGGTTACTTTTGCGTCTATGCTAAAAACTTCAAATCTTGTTCTAGAGTTAAGTCCAACAACAATAGGGAAATATTTTTAGTTTCCCTTATTCAATCGACCATATATTATTTTGTGCAGATAACGTCAACTGTGCACAATGTAGTGATATTGTTGATTGCACAAAAGTATGCAGATTTATAGTACTTAAGAAAATAGTCTATTATTTGGATCCTCAGTTCCAGAGACATGGTCTAAAGTATGACTTATGTGGTGTAAGCAAAACTTAGTTAAAGCACATGGTTACCTTTTATAACTTTTTCCAAAGGCAAAATGCTATAAAGAATTTAATGCAATATTAGAAATATAACAATAATAATTACTCCAAGAAAATGCATGGGAAACTATAAATATTAATAACTTCAGAATGGAAGTTTGCCTCATGGACAAACCAGAGATCAGGGTGCCATGGTATTTGTGTGTACATGCATTCCATTTGGCATGCTTTTTAACTGATTTTTGTATAGGTGGGTTTCATCACTGATATAGCCTCTAATTTGCATAAATACACCCTGATCTCTGGTTTGTCCATGAGGCAAACTACCATTCATTTGGAGGAATTTCACTAGAGAAGCATCCCAATTTGAATGAAAATGGGTGCATTTATATATAAAAAAAGTAGTTAGATATATGATGGGTTTTATATGTATAGCTAAAAGTTTTTGGAGTCCAGCAGATACACATACGAGACATCTGCATGTATGAATTTTTGAAAACTCCATTGCTGGGATGGCGGAGGATTAGCTCAACTCTTTAGATGTTCATTTTTTTTTGCATTTTTTGATTAACCCAACCAACAGCTCTGGAAGTACTTATAGGTATGACATGATTGTTATTCTCTCTTCAGGAGTGGCATATGCAAGCCATGAACAAGTCTATGAATCTCCTGGAGCAGGTGTTGTTTGGGTATGTATGTGTGAACAAATACTAGAACTCATCTGGAAACAGCCGTAAATGTGGCATTTTGTCATTTTCACTTATTCATGCATTTGCAAAGATCATGTTATAAGGATATTAAAATGAAACTGAGATAAATGTGTTCAAAGCTCCTGTGTTTTCTGTTGATGATCCTTTCAAATATAGACACATTTCATATTTCCGCTACTTTTTTCAGATGAAAGTTTGCAGGTGTTTTAAAGCCTTAGCCAGCGTTAAAATTATGAATCTTTTAAAAAATGATTTTGCAAATATGACCATTGTACATATTTTCACCTTTAGCACAGAATGACGTATGCCACATTTATGACTTGATAGATGTTAACGGACACATATAATATTTTCTCTTATGGGTGATTAAAAGGCCTTAATAGGTAGTTGCAGGCATTTTGAAGAAACCAGGCATTTTGAAGAAACCAAACATGTTTTCTAGGCATGAGAATCTTCCTGTTTAAACAGGAATTCTTGTTTTTGGTGGCCAAATCTTTGTGTTTTCATGTATTTTTAGCCTGTTTTCCTTATTTTTTTGTTAAATTTTCCTCATGGATTAATTTTCATTTCTGTTCAATATAATATTCTTGAAAAGAATACAATTATTTGGAAGTCATGCCATTTTGGTAAAATTGCGCACACATATGAATTCATTCTCTTTTAAAGCAGAGGGAGACCTTTTAAACATATTGTCCACAATGCCCAAGGCTCAAGATTATTTAAGTGTGCAAGGTCTGATCCTCATAACCTCAACTTTATGGGGAAAGAAGAGACTTTCCGTCCAAACTCACGATAAGCACTGTTTTCCCAGTACAGATTTGACAGTGTGCTGAATGCATCAAAGCCAGAACTACTTGCACAGACGACTGAAAGGTTTGACAAAACCTTGACTTAAGTTAAAGGGTGTGGGACTTGCACCTTTAAGGAGGGAGGTGGCAGTAGGAGATTACCTTCTATCCAATACTCACAATAAGCACTGTTTTCCCAACTGGTACAGATTTGACAGTGCGCTGAATGCATCAAAGCCAGAACCTGCTTGCACAAATGATTGAAAAGTGTGACAAAGCCTTAACTTAAGTTAAAGGGTCTGGTACTTGCATCTTTAAGGAGGGAGGTGGCAGTAGGAGATTGCATTCTATCCAATACTCACAATAAGCACTGTTTTCCCAACTGGTACAGATTTGACAGTGTGCTATTTGTATCAAAGTCAGAACTACTTACACAAATGATTGATAAGTTTGACAAAACCTTGACTTAAGTTAAAGGGTCTAGGACTTGCACCTTTAAGGAGGGAGGTGGCAGTAGGAGATTGCATCTATCCAATACTCACAATAAGCACTGTTTTGCCACTACAGATTTTACCGTGTGCTGAATGCATCAAAGCCAAAACTACTTGCACAGATGACTGAAAAGTTTGACAAAGCCCTGACTTAAATTTAAGGTCTGGGACTCACATCCTTAAAGGGGGATGCGTGGCAGTAGGAAGTGGCTTTTTATCCAATACTCACAATAAGCACTGTTTTCCCAACTGGTACAGATTTGACAGTGTGCTGAATGCATCAAAGCCAGAACCTGCTTGCACAAATGATTGAAAAGTGTGACAAAGCCTTGACTTAAGTTAAAGGGTCTGGTACTTGCATCTTTAAGGAGGGAGGTGGCAGTAGGAGATTGTATTCTATCCAATACTCACAATAAGCACTGTTTTCCCAACTAGTACATATTTGACAGTGTGCTATTTGTATCAAAGTCAGAACTACTTACACAAATGATTGATAAGTTTGACAAAACCTTGACTTAAGTTAAAGGGTCTAGGACTTGCACCTTTAAGGAGGGAGGTGGCAGTAGGAGATTGCATCTATCCAATACTCACAATAAGCACTGTTTTGCCACTACAGATTTTACCGTGTGCTGAATGCATCAAAGCCAAAACTACTTGCACAGATGACTGAAAAGTTTGACAAAGCCCTGACTTAAATTTAAGGTCTGGGACTCACATCCTTAAAGGGGGATGCGTGGCAGTAGGAAGTGGCTTTCTATCCAATACTCACAATAAGCACTGTTTTCCCAGTACAGATTTGACAGTGTGTTGAATGCATCAAAGCCAGAACTACTCGCACAGATGACTGAGAAGTTTGACAAAGCCTGGGAGATGAATGAGAGGAAAATCAGACTCAAGTGCAGTGAGGTGCATCAGAGGTTAGAGGTATGGACTTTTTTTGTGATTGAGAAACATTTTAGAAGTGTAGTGTAGACTTTATTAATCATTATAAATTCATTATTCATTCACAAATTTATTATTCATTATTAGATATTCACCTGGAAGATGGTGTGAAATATTCTACAAATAAGGACTGACTTTGCTCTGGTAAAAACTTTGAACTAAAGTGACTGAGATTAATATTTTACTGAGGGATGAAGCCGCAAACCAAAAAACCCAAACAAACAAAAACACAATTTTAGACACTTTAGGATCAAAATAATGATTTTATCAAGAGATTTGAAAAAATATCAGCTATTATGTTTTGTATATTTTGTTAATGAATGTGATGGAATATGTGACTACCCATAAAGGTCAAAGGGGGAAAGTAAAGCTCAAAGGGGGATGATCACACACTGTATAATTTCATTATACATTTATTTCCGTGCTCAGCTTGCCTTGTGAAAAAGTAAATGTACAGCGGAAATGATGTGTATATACCACCGCCCGTAAAAAGTATCATGAGTTCAAAAATTATAATACACAAAATGATTCAAAATTTGCTTTTGCACAAAAATTACAGAGCGCAAAAATATTGGTGTTTACAGTATGTGATTCTAAATGCCTATTTTAAAAAAGTCCACAATAAACACAAATACACAAGAATTTAGATATATTGCTGGCAAAAATAGTAGTGTACTCTGTAAGTAATCTCTGAAAGCTGTGGTATATTTTGTTAAAAATGTAATTTTACTTGACATATTTTCTGGAAATGATAAGGGGCTGCTTCAAATCTCATCCTGCGATTGACTGCCAGGAACCGGCAGTGGGCGGTAGTCATTGTAGCCAAAAACAGTTCCGGGCGGTCAACTGACAGTTGAGTTGTTAAGTGACCCCTAAAACAGTTTAATTGAAATCACGCAATAAGTGTACTATTGTAGCATTTTTGCTGAAGTCTGTGCTTGCTTATATAGGTTATGATGTAAATATTGAAGTCATTTGTAAAGTTTCTGTTTTCAGCTTTATGCTATAGAAAGCCTTCAAGACACAGTATTTCCCGTAGAGACATCGGAACTAGCAAGAGAATACAGAGAGGTGAAAGAGGACTGCATTCAGCAGTTTGAAGAAACCTTGGATTTCTTGCAAGACAACACTGCCTACAACAACTCAAAGCATGCATTAATGGTAAGATTACTTAAATTGTGTTCAGCAGTTTGAAGATACCTTGGATTTCCTGCAAGACAATGCTGCCTACAACAACTCAAAGACATGCAAGACAACACTGCCTACAACAACTCAAAGCATGCATTAATGGTAAGATTACTTAAATTGTGTTCAGCAGTTTGAAGGTACCTTGGATTTCCTGCAAGACAACGCTGTCTACAACAACTCCAAGCATTCATTAATGGTAAGATTACATAAATTGCATTCAGCAGTTTGAAGATACCTTGGATTTCCTGCAAGACAACGCTGTCTACAACAACTCAAAACATGCATTAATGGTAAGATTACTTAAATTGTGTTCAGCAGTTTGAAGATACCTTGGATTTCCTGCAAGACAACGCTGCCTACAACAACTCAAAACATGCATTAATGGTAAGATTATTTAAATTGTGTTCATCTTTAATTGTGTTCAGCCGTTTGAAGATACCTTGGATTTCCTGCAAGACAATACTGTCTACAACAACTCAAAGCATGCATTACTGGTAAGATTACTTATATTGTATTCATCGGTTTGAAGATACCTTGGATATTCTGAAAGACAACGCTGCCTACAAAAATTCAAAGCATGCATTAATGGTAAGATTACTTAAATTGTGTTCAGCAGTTTGAAGATACCTTGGATTTCCTGCAAAACCCTTGGATTTCCTGCAAGACAACGCTGCCTACAACAACTCAAAACATGCATTAATGGTAAGATTTACTCAAATTGTGTTCAGCAGTTTAGAGATACCTTGGATTTCCTGCAAGACATTGCTGCCTACAACAACTCAAAGCATGCATTAATGGTAAGATTAATTAAATTGTGTTCAGTAGTTTGAAGATACCTTGGATTTCCTGCAAGACAACACTGCCTACAACAACTCAAACAATACATTAATGGTAGGATTACTTAAATTGTGTTCAGCAGTTTGAAGATACCTTGGATTTCCTGCAAGACAACACTGTTTACAACAACTCAAAACATGCATTAATGGTAAGATTACTTAAATTGAGTGTTCAGCAGTTTGAAGATACCTTGGATTTCCTGCAAGACAACACTGTTTACAACAACTCAAAACATGCATTAATGGTAAGATTACTTAAATTGAGTTCAGCAGTTTGAAGATACCTTGGATTTCCTGCAAGATAATGCTGCCTACAACAACTCAAAACATGCATTAATGGTAGGATTACTTAAATTGTGTTCAGTAATTTGAAAATACCTTGGATTTCCTGCAAGACAACGCTGCCTACAACAACTCAAAGAATGCATTAATGGTAAGATTACTTAAATTGTGTTCAGCAGTTTGAAGATACCTTGGATTTCCTGCAAGACAATGCTGCCTACAACAACTCAAAACATGCATTAATGGTAAGATTACTTAAATTGTGTTCAGCAGTTTGAAGATACCTTGGCTTTCATGCAAGACAACACTTCCTACAACAACTCAAAGCATGCATAAATGGTAAGATAACTTAAATTGTGTTCAGCAGTTTGAAGATACCTTGGATTTCCTGCAAGACAATGCTGCCTACAACAACTCAAAGCATGCATAAATGGTAAGATTACTTAAATTGTGTTCATCAGTTTGAAGATACCTTGGATTTACTGCAAGACAACGCTAACTACAACAACTCAAAGCATGCATTAATGGTAAGATTACTTAAATTGTGTTCAGCAGTTTGAAGACACCTTGGATTTCCTGCAAGACAATGCTGCCTACAACAACTCAAAGCATGCATTAATGGTAAGATTACTGCTGCCTACAACAACTCAAAGCATGCATTAATGGTAAGATTACTTAAATTGTGTTCAGCAGTTTGAAGATACCTTGGATTTCCTGCAAGACAACACTGCCTACAACAACTCAAAGCATGCATTACTGGTATGATTACTTATATTGTATTCATCGGTTTGAAGATACCTTGGATATTCTGAAAGACAACGCTGCCTACAAAAATTCAAAGCATGCATTAATGGTAAGATTACTTAAATTGTGTTCAGCAGTTTGAAGATACCTTGGATTTCCTGCAAGACAATGCTGCCTACAACAACTCAAAGCATGCATTAATGGTATGCATTAATGGTAAGATTACTTAAATTGTGTTCAGTAGTTTGAAGATACCTTGGATTTCCTGCAAGACAACGCTGCCTACAACAACTCAAAGCATGTATTAATGGTAAGATTACTTAAATTGTAGACAATGCTGCCTACAACAACTCAAAACATGCATTAATGGTAAGATTACTTAAATTGTGTTCAGCAGTTTGAAGATACCTTGGATTTCCTGCAAGACAATGCTGCCTACAACTCAGAGCATGCATTTATGGTAAGATTAAATTGTGTTCAGCAGTTTGAAGATACCTTGGATTTACTGCAAGACAACGCTGCCTACAACAACTCAAAGCATGCATTAATGGTAAGATTACTTAAATTGTGTTCAGTAGAAGATTACTTTAATTGTGTTCAGCCGTTTGAAGATACCTTGGATTTCCTGCAAGACAACACTGTTTACAACAACTCAAAACATGCATTAATGTGTTCAGTAGTTTGAAGATACCTTGGATTTCCTGCAAGACAACGCTGCCTACAACAACTCAAAGCATGCATTAATGGTAAGATTACTTAAATTGAGTTCAGAAGATTACTTAAATTGTGTTCATTAATTTGAAGATACCTTGGATTTCCTGCAAGACAATGCTTCCTACAACAACTCAAAGCATGCATAAATGGTAAGATTACTTAAATTGTGTTCATCAGTTTGAAGATACCTTGGATTTCCTGCTAGACAATGCTGCCTGCAACAACTCAAAGCATGCATTAATGGTAAGATTACTTAAATTATGTTCAGCAGTTTGAAGATACCTTGGATTTCCTGCAAAACAATGCTGCCTACAACAACTCAAAGCATTTATTAATGGTAAGATTACTTAAATTGTGTTCAGTAGTTTGAAGATACCTTGGATTTACTGCAAGACAACGCTGCCTACAACAACTCAAAGCATGCATGGTAAGATTACTTAAATTGTGTTCAGCAGTTTGAAGATACCTTGGATTTCCTGCAAGACAACACTGCCTACAACTCAGAGCATGCATTTATGGTAAGATTAAATTGTGTTCAGCAGTTTGAAGATACCTTGGATTTACTGCAAGACAACGCTGCCTACAACAACTCAAAGCATGCATTAATGGTAAGATTACTTAAATTGTGTTCAGCAGTTTGAAGACACCTTGGATTTCCTGCAAGACAACACTGCCAAAGTACAACAACTCAAAGCATGCATTAATGGTAAGATTACTTAAATTGTGTTCAGTAATTTGAAGATACCTTGGATTTCCTGCAAGACAATACTGTCTACAACAACTCAAAGCATGCATTACTGGTAAGATTACTTATATTGTATTCAGTTTGAAGATACCTTGGATTTCCTGCAAGACAATACTGCCTACAACAACTCAAAGCATGCTTTAATGGTAAGATTACTTAAATTGTGTTCAGCAGTTTGAAGATACCTTAGATTTCCTGCAAGACAATACTGCCTACAACAACTCAAAGCATGCATTAGTGGTAAGATTACTTAAATTGTGTTCAGCAGTTTGAAGATACCTTAGATTTCCTGCAAGACAATACTGCCTACAACAACTCAAAGCATGTATTAATGGTAAGATTATTTAAATTGTGTTTATCAGTTTGAAGATACCTTGGATTTCCTGCAAGACAACACTGCCGTCAACAACTCAAAGCATGCATTAATGGTAAGATTACTTAAATTGTGTTCAGTAGTTTGAAGATACCTTGGATTTCCTGGAAGACAACACTGCCTACAACAACTCAAAGCATGCATTAATGGTAAGATTATTTAAATTGTGTTCATCAGTTTGAAGATACCTTGGATTTCCTGCAAGACAATGCTGCCTACAACAACTCAAAGCATGCATTAATGGTAAGATTA
>JXSR01S013703.1:35006-73597 GCA_000969725.1 Ophiothrix spiculata
GTTAAAATTACATCAAACGAGCATGCTTCCGATTTTGTTGAATTTTGAACAAATGCGTTTCTGACATAGGTATCTACTTTTGTTAATAACTAAAAAACCAATAACGCTGTGATATCACAATTTTACAAGTATCGAGTAGAGGGTTGTAATACAATGTGTGCAAAGTTTCGTTTATCTAACTGCTATAGTTTTAGCACACGGTCATTTTTCTACATGTAACCATTTTTTGGGACACCTGGTACAATGCGAATGGATAAAATAAGTTTTTAAAAAGGAATTCAGCAATTGGAGAAGGAGACACCGTCATCAGTCAGTTATGGGTGGACTACGAGCTGGCTTTGCGTTCACAGTCTTGCTCGTGGCTTGAATTCCAAACAGTATAGCTAACGTACAACATTGCAGAGTTCCTTTTTGAAAGCCTGCAATCCGGGAACGTAAACAGTTTTAAACAAATCAAGGTATTTGATGGTATTTAAGCTGAGTATGATTTTTTTGACATCAAGAAAACTTATTCTCAGAAGTCTGAATCTTATAATCAATGTAGTAAGTGTTTTAATTAATATCGTTTTTGTTGTACAAAACGTCTGCATTATATTTTTTTCAATGATCTCCCGCAGCAACCAGTATTTACGACGACGCATTAGCATTAATCTGCATTTCTAATCTATTGTTGTTTAAGTTGTTGATACTCTTGCATTTAATGACAAACGGACAAATTCAATTTGTTTGCGAATCCACGACTTTTCCCTCGAGTGATTTAAGAACGCGGACAGATCAAAGTATGCCAGAATCGAGTTTGTTAAGACCAAATGGAAAAACTTGTTTGTTGAGTGAGTTACTACGACCCGGTTAATGATTAAATAACAGATCGTGCCTATGAATTAGGCCAAGGTGTGTTAGTTTGGAGACCTGTATTTGAAATGTAAAGCACATCTATACTTATTTTAGAAATGCTGTTATTTTTTGATATCAACACTGCCTTGTTTGTTCATATTTTTTTAGACATGAATGTAATTAAAACAAATAATGTTTTAAAATAGACGAATGGATATCAAAAAAGAAAGAAGCAGACATTAAAGCAGTGTAGTTTCACTGATATCAAATATATTACATTCGATGTTTTTGGTGGACATTATATTTTGAATTGCCTGAATCATGATGCAAAATATGTATAGAGTAATAATGTAACTATGTAATAAGTATACAGTTTAGAACATGACACTTTGAAACTACTTTAAAATTCCCTGGTATTGATTGCATCCTTTTACACTAGTACCTTTTTTAGATTAAATGCATTAGAAGAGAAGAAGTGAATATTTCGAATTTTGCATCACATTATGGTGGAGAATAACATGTTTACTATGAGTGAATATTCATACCACTATAGTGGTAGAATAAAACGAGAGGTTAATTTTCAACTTTATCGCCCACCTGCAACGTTTTCGCCGGATCAACAAGCGTCTTCCAAGTGCCTTTAGCAGTTGATGTTTCAATCCCTGAGAAAAAAAATATATTAAAACAACTTTATATGACATCATTGGTGCGTATCGATTTAGACGTAGGCGAGAATCGGGGTTATTGGATTCAAGATGGGTCAATATAGATTTTCCGCTTTTGCACTTATGCCAAGGTATCAAAACTATGGTTCATAATGCATTTTGGACCCAACTTACACATTTACACAAGTTGGTAGCTATAACCAAAGAGACTTACATTTAACTAGGAAATCCTTTGTATGTATTTTTAAGACTCAAGGCATATTTTTTTCGGATTAACACATATTATATATGAAATGAAAAACTTTCCAAAAATCTAATTGCTTAACTGCTCTAATACAAACCGGTACCAAAGGATGGTATTTTATTGAAATAATTTTCGTGTTTTTTATTAAAGCTTCGTCCTCCTGAGCCACGTCTTGAACGGTGAGGCGTTGGTGGTAGTTACCACACCAGTATTATTTTAAATGTGCAATTGACTGGTGTTATAGTGTAGAGTAGGGTCTCTTAATTCCATCGATAATAAGATCATGAAAATCGCTCTAGGCGTTACGTAATTATGACATCCGGACAGTACTTGTTGGCAAAATATGTTCACTTTTTAAAAATGTTGTTATAAAAGTTCAAAATGTCGAATTTTAATCGGTTGTTTTGCTAATAAATAAAGGAGACAATAATTCTTACATGTCCTGTAAGTTTCATGTACAGACCGTGCAGATATTTTTCAAAATGAATACTACCCCCACCTACGGATTGTGACAGCCTACCATACTCCCACGTCAGTTGTTACTCCCATTTGTTTAATCAAAATGACTGCAAAGGATGTAAAAGAACTTTTTTAAAAGCTTACGGTCACGTGGGTTTGCGTTTTTGGTTCAATCGGCGATAAACTATTAGGAGGTTGGTGGTCACCCTACCGGAAGACAAGGGTTAAATATTTTACATTATTTATTCCAGTCCTTACCACTGTATCATTCAAAAACACTGGAACATTAATTGTAAAATACATTTCATATAAAGATTTGGGCAAAATTTTAAATATCTTTAATGGTTTCTTAAAGTGAGATAAAATGGATCAAATTCATATTTTATTAAAGGCGTTTTTGTGTCATACATAGAAAACAACAAAACATATCTCTGTTTTCTTTTTATTTTAAATTCGAAAACAAAAATGATAAGGAAGACATTTACACTGTGTATCCACGTTACCTCATGTGTCATACATAGGAATCTGGTTTTTATTTATTTTAAATTCGAAAATAAAAATGATAAGAATAAGGGATACATTTATAGCATCTTACACTGTGTAATCACGTTACCTCATGTATTTTATAGTAATAATAATTGATTATTACAATTATTCAAGTTGTGTATTTCTTTAATCTTCATGGGTGACCGTTTGAGGAGCACGTGTGACTGAGTGGATAAAGCGCCCGTCTCGTAATCAGACTAGGTAGTGAGTTCGAGCCCCGCTCGTGTCAACTTGTTGTGCCCTTCGGCAAGGCACTTTATCCTCAATATCTGCGGGGATGTTTGTAAAAGCTGTTTCAATGTTGCAATATTGGTGTTGATTAGGCTGCGTCGTACAAATTGCATTTTGTTTGTTTAAGTGTGTAATACATTCTAGCAATTTAATCTGCCGGTCACGATTAGAGTTTGAAATAAACTATAATAAGTAAACATATTTTAGTGTTTTATGCATCAATCAATGGGGTAAATAAATTCAGATGAATAAATTCTAGAAGTGCAATATTCCTTTTTGAATTTCGCATTTCCTTCAAAAATCACCAAAGCTATGATACTTTAAGGTTGTTTACATTCACCACCCGTGGTGTTGTAAGGGCACATGCTACAACCACAAGCATGGTGAAATTCATTTGGAATAATAAACATATATATATCACCCTATGATAAAAGTAATTGAAATACCATCTTGTAATATAAATCACATTTGTCATCAATTCAGTTTACAAATTCGGCCATTTAATCAACCAATAAGCAAGCCTATAATTATTATGTCATTATATGACTTGGCATGGTTTTCACGTACCAGTAACATGCTCAAGATGCTTTATCAAAACTCCTTGACATGATTAAATTGATTACGTTTCACTGCTCAGCAGATTGAGTGGATGTTGTCATTTTCGTGTACATCATTCTAAGTTGAAAGCAAGCGCTGTAATTGCAACTAGTATAGCTTTGAATGCAGTGTACCGGCTATACACTCTTTTTTTTTTACTCTGTTGAGTAAAAATTTACTCAACGGTCACAACTCATTGCTGAGTAAAATCTTACTCAATATTGAGTAAAATCTTACTCAACATTGAGTAAAATCTTGCTCGGTTGAGTCAATATTACTCAACGTTGAGCACATCTCACTCAATGTTGAGTAAAGTTTTCCCAACGTTGAGTAGGATTTTACTCAACAAAATGAGCTGTGACCGTTGAGTAAATTTTTACTCAATAAGAGTTAAATTTTTTTAAGAGTGTAGCATTCAGTAATAACAATTACTGAGTATGTAGGGTCCTATTCCTATACGCTTAAAGTGTTTCACTTTACCATTACGAGTAGAATACGACATAAGATATAAGCTATCTAAAACATATTCATAATTTGTGTCGGAATAATCATATGGACAACTTAATTTCATTGCAAAGTTACTGTTATTATCATGCATATATAAAAAAAGGAAAAAATGACCATGACTTTTTAAGACTGATTTCTTGAACTTTTTTGCAGTTTCTTCTTGTATTTAACACAGAAAAGCTTTATTCAAATTTCCAAATGTAGGTATTTTGAAAACTCAAGACTCGCTCGAATCTCATTGTTTTTTCTGATAAAACACAAATAATGTCATAAGGATGTTTAATTTCATTGATCTGAAATTACTATGGCTTTAATAACTTCAAAATAGAAATGATAAGAGTTCAAATTACCTCGATTTTGACCTGAGACCTGAGCAATATTCAAAATATTACAATTTTTCTGGACAGTCCGTTGTATTAAGATGAAGTTCTACTTCCCCTAAATTCTTTGGTTTCCGTTATTGTTTTGCAAGATCATGGGATTTAGAAGAATCTGAGGGTAAATATCGTACACTTTGTCCACTACTATTTCCAGCTCTGAACCACTGCTACGTGGTATTCAGTGATCAGTTTTTTGATATTCCGTGTGTTGAAAACAGTCGAAAATGTAAAAAAAAACACCTTTCAATTTTTAACACAGACTTCAAACATGTCCTTCAAATTATCGTGGTAGAACATCTTTTCTGTTTTATATATCAAGGAAAATAGCTCTGTTGACATTTATTTTTCTCTTTTTTAATTTAATTTATTAATTGCAAAACGAATCAGCATTCCTTCTCATAATTCGTATGTTCCTGTGGAAGAAAATTCAAAATATAAAAACCTATATTGAAAATACGTTTTCATTCCTCTTGTTTAAGAAAACCATATTTATCCTTTATTAATAAAATCGCCTCTATTGGCTCCAGAATAATGCAAAAACTTTCTTATTGTTTAAATGTAATGATGTAATGTAGAGATACATCTATTTTGACTTATATTTGGCTTGTGTTATCTCTACTTTATAATGGAATGCCAGTCATCGACACCAAAATGGGTTTAATTTGTTGTGGTAATGCACTCTGTTTCCTTGATATACCATGGAAGTAGTAAAGTATAAAATTACGTTTGGGAAAGTGTGTATCGTTGATAGTCTTTGGAAGTAAAAGGACGCAATTTGCATTTTTAACTCCTTTAAACTGATAAGAAAAACTAACAGCGGAATATTTACTAAATTCTATACAGTTATGATTTTCTATGAAATACAGTAAGGTGAGTAACAAAGAGACTTAAGCAACCAGACCCAGGCATTTGGTTCATCTCTTTCAGTGGCGTAGCTAGAGGACCGTGCCCCCCCCCCCATTACTGACTGTCCGTCAATTAAAAAAGCACCCATCGGTAAAGTTGAGCCGACCGGCCAAAGGACGGGCGGCGATACCGCATAAACAGTTGATCGGTACGGCCGTAGGCCACCTGCCAATATCAACTACATAAATCCAAAAAAGCTTCAATTAGCCTTCCTGAAGTGTGTCAAATAGCTAAAACCCCGTAGCTTATGGGGGCTTCGCCAGCTGGACCCCCACCAGGCGGGCCCCTTGACCCCACCCGTTATTCGCTCGGCTCACTTCGTTCGCTCCGCTCGCATGGTCAATACAATTTTGTCGGTTCATCTTTATATTGTGGCCCCCCACTTTCGAAAACCTGGCTACGCCACAGATCTCTTTTACATCCTTTGCGGTCATTTTGATGAAAAAATTAGGGAGGTACCACCAAAGGTGGGGTTAGGGTAGGCCGTCAAAAGTTTGGTTGTAAGGGGGCTTGTGAAGCCCCGGAAATTTTGAAAGTCGTCATTTTGAAAAATATGTGCATGCTATGACATGTTAGAGTTATCATTTTCCTTTTTTTATTAGCAACAAACCGATGAAAATCCGTTGTGTAGAACTTTTATAGCAACATTGTGAATTTGGTGGCCAGTTTTGCCAAAATCCAGATGTTCCTATCCGGACGAACTTTATAACGTAATAATTACGTAACACCTTGGCTGATTTTTGTTATCTTAGTATCGTTGGATAGGGAAGGACCATACCTATCTATTGATAGCAAAACCAAGTTCATAGGGGGTTTCAGTTCTAAAAATTTAGTGGGCCCCTTGGGTAGACGAGGGTTAAACTAACTGCTTACTATCTTATCTATAGTAATTTCTGTACATAAAATAAGGTAAACTGACTTGATCAATCATGATACTTAAAGGTTGCTTCAAAGTTCAACCGGCGATTGCCTGCCAGTTCTGAGCAGCTCATCCGGAATAAACAATACCCATCGCACAGAACCCGCAGACAACCGCCGGTTGAGTTTTGTAGCCGTCCCTTTTCTTAACCAGTAAAATTTTGCATGATTCCTTACCAAGAATTTTATCATTTGTACTTTTTTGTATTTTAAAAACGATATCAATGGCATCCGACTCTGTTTTACCTATTTCTGTCTTCATGTTTCCTGTATATGGATCTAATCTTTGATTTGTTATGTAAAAGCTGTCATATTAAAAATACATCACGTGAATTTAATATCCTGTAAAACTTTTCCTTGTTTTCTGAATCCAGGAGTTCTTAGAACTATTATTAACCAGTTTAGATTGCTCGAATAAAATTTAGATTGATCAGTTAATTTGTACTTAATCTAATATTATTGCACTCATCTTAGTACTTGACACGTGCACAGCAAAGTTTCATATCGATTCATGTTATTACTCGTACTCTGGCAACTGAATGGTAATTTGACTGAGAATGTGGCTGTCGAGCCAGTTAAGCGTTGTTCTTTGCTTACGCACAATTTGGCGGCAAAATGTAAGATGCGTATTGCGCTGTAGTCAAGAAATAGTAGCGCGCGACACAACGCACAGCGGAGTCACTACGCACTCGCGCAGCGTCGGCCTAGGCATGACGCCCGCGTGGCGTAATCCCCTAACTTAGCCGGTTTTTTAGGGTGCAAATAGACCAGTTGCCTATCTGGACTTTTATTAATCTATGTTATTACTCAACTCGCTGCAACTCTAGCAGCTTCATCAGACTGGCAACTTTGTTTATCTCTCAACACTCTCTCTCAAGAATGTGAACTCAAGAAATGTGTAAAATTATGCACAATTCTTGTGAAGTTTTTACACAATTCTTTACTAAATCATTTAATTTTACATAAATAATTTGTAATAAATATATAACAACGATATGTTAATGTTTACATAGCAATTATGCTCTTCTTTTTTACATAATTTGTTGGTTAATCATTTACATAATTCATATGTAGATTTTTGTAAATATTAATGTAGTAATATTTTACATAATTAAAAAGTCAAATAAGGTGTTATGTAATCGTTAACATAAAATGATAGAGTTCTGTGCGAACACATGGATTATGTAAAGTTTTAAACAAGCTGTGTAAACTTTGTTCTCAGTGTATGGTTAATTACCTCTTCAAATTTCAAATATGAACATTTTAACATGTGGGTTAATAAAGAATAGACTGATTGTCCCGGCCCTTGTACTATATCTCAATTATTTGAATATGTTATTACCGTATATAACTTTATTGTACTTATATTTGCATAATTATCGTAAAGTGTAAAAATGTAAATCTTTGCATTATGTTTTAGAGAATATGTCATGCAAGTAGTGAATGAGATCCAATTAGGAAAATGCAGAAAAAAATTGTCATATTTTGTAAGCAAATAAGCCACGGTTACGGGTATGTAATCTATTTATAAAAGTTTTCTTGCTTCCTTGATTACCTTCAATTTCCGGAAAATTATCATGCGTTAATGATGTAAGATGCGTTATTATAAATGTTTTATTCGAATCTTCTTTGTGGAATAGGTAGGTGTTATCATCAGTAAACTCCTATAACCCACGTATATTGTGAACGTACGGGTGGAATGATTTGTTTAAAGGCGGTGTCACACATCACAAAACGTACGAATAACGTACTAATAACGTACACTGGATTTGTCATTGAAATACATGTAATATCGATTACCAAACAAGTTCGTTATTAGTACGTTATTCGTACGGTACGGTGATGTGTGACACCGCCTTAAAGCCTTCATTGGTGACGATCAGGGGCGTTGAAACCGAGTAGGCCATGTGGGCTTTAGCCGCACCACGATTCAGCCAGAAAAAAATAATTTAATTTGATGTGTTTTATTATAGTCTAAGCATAAATAGCCATACATATTCGTCTAGGGCTTAGTTGTTTACTTATTTTAATAACTAAGGGCCAAAAGGCGCACCACTTTTACCAGTGAACGTACCACTTTCATTTTCTTTCCGACGATAAAAGGACGATCAAAAAGTCCTAAGAAGAAAATGTTTGGGACTCCCCAAAGGGAAAGATTATTCTGTACTTCATACATCTAGTATTTTAGGAAATGATCACACTAGCAAAAGTGTAAGCGCCTTAAAGTTACATGCCAGTAGTTGCATAAATTTCACAGATTTTCAATGCAAACTATTCCATAATGAGGCTTGAGACTCGACATGCCCTAATACATATGTGTGTTCCTCACACAGATAATAATCTATAACATATGACGCGTTACATCAAAAGATATAACTTGGGTCAAAAAATGAAAATTTTAATAATGATACCAAAATTAAAAGCATCGGATATTCAGTTACCCAGTTATGATAAAACAAAAAATGACAACAATGACAAATAAAAAAAAACAACACTTCTTAAAAAACCGGGTTTGAATAAGTTTTTGCAGGTTTTCATTCCAAAACTATTTTGCACGTAAAAATCCCAATTTTCAGGATATTATGTCTTCTTCAATCAGGTAAACATTTTGTATGGTGGTAGAGTAACAAATTAAACATCATTTCCATAATTGTTTTCATTATATTAATTTGATATCAAACATGACACACTTCAACTGTAATTTAGAGTCAATAACCTCTATATTTAATGACCCCCTAAATATCAGGTTCCCAAACCAGGACTCACCTTGTCACTATCATAATGTTTCATCTTTCCCGAGGAATGAATTTTTAAAATGTTTGCCGCACATGAAATTTATTTCTAACTTTGTTATACATGTACATCTTATGTTTTTAAATTTAAAGTGTAAGTTTTATAGTTTCTTCAATGTTTTCATCATTTTTAAGTACAGCGTAAACTATACATGTGTAATATGATTTTAAGTGTGCTATCTTGATGTTTTATATTTTTTATATAATGAATATTTTGTAATAATTATTTGGCTATGAGCCACTAGCAAAAACTAAAATATAATGAATCTTGTAACTTGACTTTTTTTTTTGGGGGGGGGGGGGTGTTAAAATGAAACGCCCACTGTCATCCATGACTTTTGAGTTTTTTAGCTTATTGGATTGAGTTTGGTAGATATAAAAACGATTTGGCATGAATATGCTTACTGTTATGGCCATTTGTTGAATTAAATTTGGGATCCCGAATTTAATTCAACAAAATATGACACCGATGAATGCTTGTCATGCCCAGTCGGGCGCCGGTGGTTATGTGACCATGATTGAAGACATCGCATACAAGCCACAAGGTTTTAAATCGGAATTAAAATACGGCATGCTTACGGCGTCTCTGTGGCTTATGGACACCGACCGGACACGGGTCGGACCGGTGTCGGACACCAACCGGTGTCTACTGAATTGACGCCGTAAACTCATCGTAACCTCGCCGCAAGGTTATGTGACCATGGTATCCACCCTGGAGTTGATTCTTGTTTTAGTTAGAGACAAGAATGCAACCTTGGTGATGATGCTATAATGTAAATTCATATGAAATGATGATAGTAAAAACGGAATACCGACTAAATTTACATTTTTTCGAATGGGCTATAAAAAATCAGAGCCGAATTTGCGGATTTAAAATCAGAAGAATATGGGTCTTCATATTAAAAATGTGAATTTTCTCTTGGTTGAGTCACAGAAAGGGGAATGTGATCGGATTCTACACACAAAAGATGAAGCTGTATTTAATCTGACACTGATGATTTTCAGGTTTTTTGGACATGATCCCTTCACCTTTCTTAGCATAACCCATTTTATAATCCATCTTATGGCAATACATCAGGTTCAATGATATCGCTGCACGTATACATGTAAATTAATAAGATAAAATACATTTTGTTATTGAAGTGACCTCCTTTAGACTGTATGATCTCCTAGTGTTATCAATACTCTTAAGTAAGTTTGACCATTGAGTTCGACCGTTTTAAGTGTACAAGACAATCGATATTTTTCACTAGATGAACCACTGGAGGTATTAGTAAAACTTACTACAAGAAAAGTATATTTTTAGAGAGCTTGCAAAATATTAACACGAGCAACTGACAAGAATAATCTGCAAGTCATATTAAAAAAATAAATACTGGGATTTATTGTGCGCTATGCCTTTCAGATTTTTTGTAATTCCACTCGGCCTCTGCACTCTTTACAGGTGTTCGCTGACCACTGTGACCCAAGTAAGCTCCATTCCACACCAAGTAACATTTCAGACTCTGCGACAACCTCTAGGGCGCTGAACCCTGATCAGCCCACAAACGCACCATCGCTGCCCGGATCAGCTCTCCAAGTTTCGTGTTTCGAACGGGTTTCCACGAGACAATTAGGAGTTAGTTCCTTCTCCAAGGGAATTTCAAGCACATTCAACTTTTGGCACCAACGGGGTTTGAATTCGGGACCTTCCGCACCACAAGCAAACGCCTTACCGTTTGAGCTAACTTGACTATTAAGATCCTTCATAACAATATTGGTACAATTGCTAATTCCATTTATATTTGTTGCAAGGATTTCA
Organism: Ophiothrix spiculata; assembly: GCA_000969725.1. Taxonomy (NCBI): domain Eukaryota; kingdom Metazoa; phylum Echinodermata; class Ophiuroidea; order Amphilepidida; family Ophiotrichidae; genus Ophiothrix; species Ophiothrix spiculata. Next base: position 45,887 of record JXSR01S013703.1, read on the forward strand.
CTTATCCAATTTTCTCTCAGAGTTATACTATGTTTTTATATAGTTCAGTACACGATAAATTGAATGTAATGAGGGTCATTTAAGTATAGATGCAACAACTTTTTCGTTGATTGTAAAAAACTAAAAAACTAATCTGTAAACCCCTGTTGTGTATTATTATGCATATTTTATCATAATGATACAGTGGTTAATCATACTTACAATTATATCAGACACACACTATTGCGAAGGGTTTATTTATCTTAAAATACAGCCAGCGGTTATAGATCTTGCAGAAAAAACAAACATACAATTCACCAATGGAGACTAGCAGAGCACAAGGTCGATTGTGATACTTTGTATTGCAACTGTAACTCTCTAGATCTGTCAAAGTGTCAAGGTTTTTAGCACGTAGATGGTCCCTTGAACCAGAATACGCAGTCGTTCCCCTACGGAATAAGCAGGGGGGGGGGGGGGAAGGGGAAAAACTACTTAAATGTTCGACTTTCATTTTGAAATATTCAATTGTCTACGTTGATTTGACTTTCATACAACCAAGAGGTGCACTTAAAAGGACTGACCCAGATTCTTTCCCCTATTTCTCTAACAACATGTATTTTTACATCTATCTTTTTCATCTATAAAACAAAGCATTATAACCAACCAGTAATTTTCCCTGAATTTGTGGAATATTGGGGAAAATAGATCTTTACCAACTTTTTTTTTTCTCTAGAGGAAAAATTGTGAAAACAGTGTTTCTAGTTAAATATCTTATAAATATCTTGTTTCTTAGTCTGCGAAGGTCAAACAAATAATTTTTGATTGGAATATTTCTTTCTTATTATATAAAAAAATGTCCTCAGAAGCTTTGACTGATTTTTTAATTGATAAATCCCTCTAAGGTACAAATTTAGGAGTTAGTAAACACTGTTATAATCACACCACCATTACAGAATAATATTTTTATACGATTTTCTCTCAAGTTTAGCCATTTCTGTGTATTTTTTAAATGTTACTTACATTCCCTCGTCTTCCTAAGGGGGTGGGGAGCGGGTGGTTACCTAACGGATGATCGCCGATTGCATTAAAACGCAAAACAAAGCGACCCTGAGCATATAAGTAATTGTTTTTACAGCCTTTTGCGGTCATTTTGACGAAAACAATTTTGTGACGTCATAATTACGTAACGCCTCGACCGAATTTCATGATCTTGGTATCAATGGAAAGAGGAGACCTACCCTATACTATAGTAACAAACGATATAACTTTAGGGATCCCAATTTTAAAATCACAGGGGGGGGGGAAAACACCCCCCCCCCCCCTGAGGAAGACATGTTTAAAAAAAAGGCTTAGGAAGACGAGGGTTAATTCTACAAATTTGACGTCATGATGCATTATTGAAAACTTGTTCAGTTGTTTATATTGTGTTCTTGTTTTGAAATGCTATATATGAAGTAAGTTTTAAGACAAATTAACCTTTATCGAAGGAACGATCTTGAATTTTAGCCGCCAGCAAAATGACTTGCGCATCAATGACACACATTTTGTGAGGGCATATTAAGACGATTAGAAAAGCAAGATATATGTTTCTTTGTACCATTATCTGCCTATCATTGTACCCATTAACATTTTTTCGAAACTCTAACCGCTTAACAAGTAATACTTTACATATTATGTACATATTATGAATGTTTACCAGATTGATTTTGTAAACACTAAACAACATTTTATTAACAAATATGTGACTTTCCAGCTCCTAGCAGCCGGCCGTAAAGTCGGCAAAATTAATTTACAAATAATGCAAAGTTCGTAAACTGGTGACATTATTTTTTTCACAATTTCCATTCATTCTTCAACACACCTGTAAAGTTTTATATATTTCGAAAACCTGAAATAAGAAGTATGAAAAATGCACATCTTAGAGGGGGTATTGCCACTTGGTCCAAACCCACTTGGTCCAATATCACTTGGTCCAAGACCACTTCGTCCTATAGCCACTTAGTCCAATCACCACTTCGTCCTATAGCCACTTAGTCCAATCACCACTTCGTCCTATAGCCACTTAGTCCTATCACCACTTCGTCCTATAGCCACTTCGTCCAATCACCACTTCGTCCCATACCCACTTCGTCCAATAGCCACTTCGTCCAAACCCATTTCGTCCAAACCCACTTCGTCCAATGCCACTTCGTCCAAACCCATTTCGTCCAAACCCACTTCGTCCAATGCCACTTCGTCCAATGCCATTTACAGCTACAATACAAGATTACATGATTATAGTATAAATTCACCCAAGAAACCTTATCCAATTATTTGGACAAAAAACCATAAAACCTTGCACCAGCACAAAACAGTTCAAAAATCAGTTAAAGTTAACTCTTCTATCAAACTACAAATAATATTTCCCCTCTCACAGAGCATGTCTTGTATCTTCTTGATGTTGTTGTTATTGTTGTTGTTGTTTATTGATTTGGGTTTTTTGTATTGAAACTTATTGAAACTTTGTTTGCCATGTTTTCAGTGCATAACAACTCCAGCTCTTTTGTTATGTGCGTATGTCCCTAATATTTTGTTTTTCATTGTATTTTACTTGTTTCCTCGGAATGTATGCATGATATTGAATTAAACTTTATTGATTTGATTGATTGTTCGGAAATTGGCTATAGGACGAAGTGGTGATTGGACCAAGTGGCTATAGGACGAAGTGGTGATTGGACCAAGTGGCTATAGGACGAAGTGGTGATTGGACCAAGTGGCTATAGGACGAAGTGGTGATTGGACCAAGTGGGTTTGGACCAAGTGGTATTGGACCAAGTTGGTTTGGACCAAGTGGCGATAGACCTCTTAGAGGGATTAACAACATAAAAGTACAACATCGCTTTTTGGCCTCAGTTTCATCGTTTACTCGATGACAAACTTCGAGTTGTCATTGAATCCTGACTTAACCTGGAAATATCTGACAAAGTTCTTTGAGGAGTCGTTTTAAACCTAAAGACAAGTGTACATGCCTGCTCATATAGTTGGAATAAAAATATTTTTGCTGCTTTTTATGTAAAGGTCTATTTATGAGGATAATATCTGGAAATTTATGTTGTTGGTCTAGTTTGTTTGGTAGTCCTGTTGGGTGTGAAATGGAGCTCCGAATGTTCTTATGCACTGGTAGGGGGCAACAACACAAATGGGTAAAAAACCCGTATTCTTTATGTCAAATTTGATTCGTCAATGCCTTGAATATAAGGTAACATTTGAACTGATTTTTGCTTACTGATATTGTAACATTGCATGAGTACATTGCATTTTCAACAGCATTTACAATTATTTCTTGTGTTGGTTATCAGTCAGACATTTCTCAGGCTCTTAGATTATCTTGCACTTGATTTTTAATTATCACTTTTAAATATTAATTATCCTTTCCTGAATGAATATAAACATCAACTTAATTACGTGTTGATTTTATATCTGTGTTTTTGAACATTACATGTCAATTTGTATGTGTGTTACTTTTTTTCAATCTATTAAGTGAGAAAACATTCTTTTTGTCGATAGCATAGGCAGTTCATTATGTTGTAAATGTCTAATGAAAACATATAGAAAATTGCTGAAAATCATATAACTGATAAAATTATAATACCCCCTAAGCTAAATGCAATTGATGTGTAAGCTATGAACATCAGCGGACCATTCATCACCTGAAATATATTAAATAGTTAGAGTAAGAGTAAAAAGAACAGACCCAACAAGCAAGGGCAAATGATAACATAATGCGGTTACATACATCCCCATTTAGAATTTTTGCGGGTATGATTAATCTCAATCACATTCAAGAATTATAATTAAACTAAAACTACGCTTTGCTTACACCTTACACCTGTACATCTTTAAAGATAACACTTATAAATTGAATGATAAAATAGAGAAGACATTATTTTGTCATTATTTAATATAACGACATTCAATCATTTTTATTTAAGACCACTTCAACTGTAGCACAATGCGTGTGCGCTATAATTTATTTTCAAGCGGAGACCCAATTATTTTCAATATGCTGACAATAAGAATATTTCCACAATTGAAAAAAAACCGATTTTTAAATGGTAACAGCAGATTTTTTCAATTAAAAGATTGATTGAAAGTATTAAGACACTCAAATATTTTGTTGTATTTAATGCTCTTCAAAGTCGCGTGCAGATTTATGCGAATAGTTGTGAATTTTATAGTTAGTTGAAAAAGATGTTTGAACAGATTGGGGACTTTGGATGTTTTATAATCATGCATCTACGACAGATCAAATCGTCTTTTTATTAAGTAAGATTTAATACGCCTGACTTAGTTACAGGTAGGTTTGCATTATATGATTTATAGAATTAATGTACAATATGATAGATGTGAAGCATTCAGTCTACCATATTTTTTATAATTAAGTTTCTCCGTTCGCGTTTTTTTTTTTGAGAACGATGTTTATTGCTACGGTGGTTTGCGTGAAAGCCGTACGTATTTGCAGCATGAGATTGGTCTAATTCCAGTGCTTGTTAAGCACCGACGATCGCGTGCGTTACGCTCGAGTTAAACGATGCAGACTCACACGTGCGATCTAATTCCAAACAAATGATCATGTCCTGAGTGGTTCCACTAATCATACGTATTAACAGAATAGGCGTACGTTCACATACAAATCAGACCGATTTTTGTCGGTTGGAAAACGAAAATAACGACAGGGGTCCCGTCCTGGCTTGTGATCACAACCTTTAGCATAACAGGTCGGCATGTTTTCCCTTATTTTTGTTTTAGACGAATGTAATGTTATCAAATGGGAGTCTGAATTTTTACCCCATAGACTTAACGTGTGGTAAAACTGTCCACCCCGTTTGTTTGGAACCAAAACGTGTTGGGTGATTTACATAAATTATGACGTCACTACTTCCTCGGCGTATGGGGCACAAATATTGGTGATAAAAATTATACAATGCTATTAAACAAAGATGTTATATACCGTGTGTCCCAATAACAAATTATGCAAGTTGAAAATAATTTAATGGTATATGATTGTAAACGAAACACTCTAAGCTTTCAAATACCGTTCGTCCTCTTCAATTTGCTTATAACATTGTTGAGATCTGATTAATTAAATGCAGAAATGAAAAATCACAATTGTGCCACTTTTTACGGAAGAGGACTGACCCTTTTAATCAATAAAATATTAAGTTTAACCATGTTATTGAAATTAACAACCTTAAATGCGGTAATTAAGTATCACAGAACAGCCACTTGTTTCCTCTCTCTTTTATAATACCAAAATGAGTAAACTCTAATCGTGTGTTTCAGAGATGTAATGTCATCAATCAAGATGATAAATAATTCTGCAAAATAACAATTTCCATTATTTCCTGTTCTTTTAGACAATGAATGACTAAAATACTGTTTTACTTTACAAATTAAACTTAACCAAGCCAACACTAGTAATATTTACATTCGTTATGTTTCACTGAAACAAAGTAAAACATAATTTTAAAATCACTAAAAACATATAGCATAACATTGTACTGTCTTAACCGATTGTACTTATTTAGTAAGTACAGAAAGAGGAGACATTAAATGATCTAGTGTTACCAAATACACCTATTTTACAGTTGTAATTTTTCAAGTTCAAGGACAAACATAATGCTCTCCTTGATATTCATGCATTGTTTTCTTTCTTAATACAAATGGCACAATTATGATTTTTCACTTCTGCTTATAATTAAGCAAATCTCGAGATGATCAAATTTAGCAAAATAAACGGCATTTGAAAGCTTGAGATTTTACTTTACAATAATATACCATTATTTCAAAATACTGTTTTGGTTTCGCTACAGAGAGCGCTTTTCAACTTGCACAATGTTAATTGGGACACAGTGTACTATTGTTTATTTAAAAAAAAAATTCAAATCCCTAAGGCAATACACGAATTGTTGAATCATTTTAAATATCCCATGATAAAGAGGGTCATTTTTGTGATCTACCATGCCTTTTCATTAAACGATTTTGAAAACTGACAGAGGGTAAAAACGAATCAAAACATAGCCAAAATAAAAACGCTTAGTGAACAAAAAAGGTAGGTTTGTTGATGTTAAATCATGCTTCCTTGATCACATTCGTATTATTACATCTGATAGGTAAGATTTGAATTTTCCCTAAGGCTTAGCGCGTCAACGTATTTCAAATTAACTAAGCCTTAATCTCTCTCATCGTGCTTTTATACCATGGCTCTATTTCTTAACGTTTAGAAACCAAATCTAGTTGAACAAAGTAGTGTTTTATTTAAATATAATAGAGTTTTCACTAGGTAGGTAGGTTTACTACTTCATTAAATGGTACGGACATATGTAAAATTACTTACAAAAAGCATAGATAAAAAGACGTTTTAATAATTAAATCACTTTTACTTTTATGCAGTTTGTATACTTAAGCAAATATGAAGTTTATGTTATTGAAATTAACAACCTTAAATGCGGTAATTTAATATCACAGAACTGCTACTTGTTTCCTCTATCTTTTATAATACCAAAATGAACAAACTGTGATAGATGGTGTGTTTCGGAGATGTAATGTTTCTCGTTACAAATTAAACTAATATTTACATTTGTTATGTTTCGCTGAAACAAAGTATAAACATAATTTCAAAATAACACTAAAAATATTTAGCAAATTTGCTCTTAAAATGTCAAAAATCTCTAATTTTCGCTAAAATTCTTGATTTTGAAAAAAAAAATTGCTACTCTGCCATGTTTTATGACATCATGAAATTGTACTGTCTTTACCCATTGTACATATTTAGTAAGTATAGAAAGAGGATACATTACATACATACATACATACATACATTAGTCTTATTTAACGTGCCATTTCATCTAGATCACAGCACGGCTGTCTATACAGATATCACAATCTGATCACATCGTCCATAATGGCTGCTCAAAGGCGCACTTTATGCCCGTAGTTAGATTGTGAGTATCTAGACAGCACCGGGACAAAAAAGGAACAGCTATGGGTAGAATACCCTACTCTTCACGAACCTAGCTGTGACAAGCATATATGGGTGTGACTCTCCCATATATGGGACCGACGGCTTAACGTCCCCTCCGAAGGACGGGGCTCTCACATGATTTGTTTGCCCTAGTTCTAGATTAAATTTAATCAAGGCAACCAGAAATGTTTAGTGTTACCAAATAAACCTATTTTACAATTGTAATTTTTCAAGTTCAAGGACAAACATAATGCTCTCCTTGATATTCATGCATTGTTTTCTTTCTTGGCACAATGGCAAAATTGTGATTTTTCACTTCTGCTTATAATTAAGCATATCTCGAGATTAAAATAATCAAATTCAGCAAAATAAACGGCATTTGAAAGCTTTAGATTTTCCTTTACAATGATGATCCATCATTTCAAAATACTGTTTTGGTTTCCCCACAGAGAGCGCTTTTTAAATTGCACAATTTTTATTGGGACACACTATACTATTGTTTATTTTTTTTCTACATGTCAATCTCTAAGTTAACACACGAATTGTGGAATCATTTTAAATACCCCATGAAAAACAGGGTCATTTTTGTGATCTACCATTCTTTTTCTTTGAACGATTTTGAAAAAATACAAAGGGTAAAAGAGACTCAAAACATAGCCAAAATAAAAGCGCTTAGTAACCAAAAAAGTGCAATAGATAAATAATTGGTTGGTTGATGTTAAATCATGCTTTCTTGATCACATTCGTATTATTACATCTGATAGGTAAGATTTGAATTTTCCCTAAGGCTTAGCGCGTCAAATTATTTCAAATGAACCAGTCCTTATTCTCTCTCTCTCTCTCTCTCTCTCTCTCTCATCGTGCTTTTATACCATGGCTCTATTTCTTAACGTTTACAAACAAAATTTATTTGAACAAAGTAGTATTTTATTTATATATAATAGAGTTTTCACTAGGTAGGTAGGTTTACTACTGCTTTAAATGGTACGGACATATGTAAAAGTACTCACAAAATGCATAGATAAAAAGAAAACTTTTTAATAACTAAATCACTTTTACTTTTATGCAGTTTGTAGCATATGAAGGTAATTAAATACATTTACACAGTAAAAGTGGAAAATGAAAAGTACACGTTTTTTTACTTGACTTTACAATTTTGCTGAATCTTTTTTTCAATGTCTTGGGTATGTCTTGTGTTAAAAATGTTGCATTTTGATGTCTAGGACATGTCATGTGTTATCAATATTATATTTTTGATGTCTTGGGCATGTATTGTGTTAAAAAATGTTGCTTTTTGATGTCTTGGGTATATCTTCTGTTATAAATGTTGCATTTTTGATTGCATTTTGATGTCTTTGGCATGTCTTGTGTTAAAAATGTTGCATTTTGATGTCTTGGGTATGTCTTGTGTTATAAATGTGTTGCATTTTGGATGTCTTGGGTATGTCTTGTGTTAAAAATGTTGCATTTTGATGTCTTGGACATGTCTTGTGTTATAAACAATGCATTTTTGATGTCTTGGGCATGTCTTGTGTTAAAAAATTTGCATTTTGATGTCTTGGGTATGTCTTGTGTTATAAATGTTGCATTTTTGGTGTCTTGGGTATGTCTTGTGTTACAAATGTTGCATTGTTGGTGTCTTGGGCATGTCTTGTGTTAACAATGTTGCATTTTTGATGTCTTGGACCTGTCTTGTTTTAGAAGCGTTTCATCTTATTAGGCCATACTCTTTGTCCACAGGGCTTAGCAGCGAGACATTTTAGCCAAGAGGAACAGATACACAGTATGGTAATGAATTTACAAGAGCAAATCACAGGCCCTACTTGAAAGTTAACCAAGCAGAAAATATTGTTAGCAAGAAAATGTATCCCTTGGCCAAGCAGATTTAGGATAGGCCTACCAGAATCAATATCAGTATCCACTCCACTCCACTGAATTCGCATAATGTGTGTCTCGCGTGTATTAAGTATGACAATTAGTCCAACACGTGCGATCTGAACCCAAACAAATGTATTAACCAAGGAAGTTATATATAAAACTTCATTGGTATTAACAGAATAGGCGTACGTAAACATAAAAATTAGACTGATTTTTCGATTGGAAAACAAAAATAACGACAGGGGTCAAGTCCTGGCTTATGATTACAATCTTCAGCATAACAGGCCGGCATGTTTTCCCTTATTTTTTTAAGCAAAAGTTACGGTATAAAATCGGAGTCGGACGTTTTTTCTCCATAGACTTAACGTCTGACAAAAATGGTCACACCGTTTGTTTGGGTTCAAAACGCACGTGTTGGGTGATTAACATAAATTATGACGTCACTTCTTCCCCGGCGCCTGTGTTGAACTTGAGGAGCATGAATACCTGACAAGAGTAGGCCTAAATATGATGAAGGGTGGGATTGAGTTGATTTTAAACAACGTGTAAACAAGTTAAAGTTGAAAAATTAGAAACCCAGTTATTTCGGTGTCTTTACTCTAAAATAAATCTATTGAACGTTTAAAATGAAAATAAAAAAAATTGAAGAAAAAAAAGACTGCCCGCACTGAGAAAATTTTATGACATTGGTTATGACTATGGTCTGATACAAATTTATCATGCCAGCGCTTTAGACCACTAGGCCACCAATTCTCGATGTGAGCACATGCGAATTTAACGTTAATATAGTTCAATATAATGTTTTGCCCAGTGGCGTAGCCAGGGGTGGGCAAGGTGGGCGAAATGCCCACCTCGGAATTTTTTTGGAGAAATTTTGAAGACCTGGGAGAAAAATAAAGGGGGGCAGGAAAATGCCTTTTACACATAAAATTACGACAATTAGAGGTTTGCCCAACCTTGGAGAAAGGCCTGGCTACGCCACTGGTTTGGCCAAAACAATACTCCGTATCGGTCAGTTTAATTCTTGCAGTTACGCCTGTTATGCATGAGGGCTTTGAATCGGTATTGTGCATAGTAATTACCTATCGCGCAATGCAGTATGTTATGCGAAACTGGCGAAAGAAATTATTAATGAGGACTTCATTCGATGTTGCTATTGTTGAACATGTAATGCAATTCCTAATTTCGTCATTGTGAGGAATCCAACTCAATTGATTTTGATGTTTTTGGTATCAAATTAATCCTTGATAAATATAATGTCTCGGTTTGGTCATAAGATTGTACTAATGATTAAATAATTCCAAAAAACTTACCTAGAACGACTATGCAGTTATAATATTCATCTGCAAAAACCTTTTCAGCATTGAAAATGTTAACTTCTTGAATCGATATCGTGACGTCAAAATGGAAACATTTGTATAGCCGTAGCTGGTTTCAAGAGACCGTCGTCACACATGGTTGTTCCTTATAGTACAAAGGAGTACATTTATCAGTGAGCACCGGAACTTTGTCTCGATAATCGTTGTTTCTAAGGTTTGTGTGTCGTGTATTACTTAGGTTTTACTTATAGAGATTGTCCTTCGGTTCCATTTTTTACTTCCCTGTGCTTGAATCTGGTTGGTGGGAACTAACATAGACAGCCACCAGATCCCTTTTCTTACATATCATACGCAACTACATTTTTATAAGGTAGCCAATAATTTACACAGAATTTACATAATATATTCTTCTTTTTCTATAGAAACTATGAGAACCATGCGAAAAACATTCCGAGAAACATTTTTGTGCATAAAATACATAAAAGATAGTTCATTTTTTGCACTTTGGGTCTTATTGGTCTTTTGTTTTCTCATCAATACCATTCTTTTTTTATCAATATTGTTCATTTAATACTTACTCTTAAAATGTATTTGAATATGCTATTGAAATAAGTTTTGAATCTTGAATCTTTGAATATTGAAGTCATTAATCCTGTCAATTTCGTACAAGATAAAAGGTATGTTTTATTGTTAGTTGAATGAATTACAAATATGTATATTAACGTACAAAACGGGAGTTGGTGAACCCGGACATAGTATAAAACTGAGAAAAAACCCATATCCTTATAGGGCAACCAAAGCTGGAAGATATTTGAATGTATTTGACTTGAAAACAAATGATACCCTATTCATCGACATGAATATACTTTCTTAAGATAAAATAAAAAATGTATCAATTGTGCTAATAAAAAATGGGAGAGGTAGATCCAATGGACAAGGCACAAAACACGTCAAGGATCACATATGAGGTTACCTAGATGATACTAATAAAATTGGAGATAAAACAATGTGAGCCGGTGAAAACATATATATTGATACATATACATCTATATTTTACATGTATATATTATGGAATAAAGTCTGATGAATCTGAATCTGAATCTGAAACATAAAACAATAATCATCACTTAATTTGTGCTTGTGATAGTTTGCCTGATGAAAAAGGTTTATCCAACTTGAAACGACTTACCGTTTAATACGTATATCTGACTTTTCGGTGAGTCTACGTGGTTTCTGTTTTTACCTCTTGTATTTGCTTTAGTCCTATATACACACTTACTTTTATTTAGGCATAAATATTGTTTTATATTTTTTTCATCACTTTGTTTTACATCAATTTGAATCAATTTTGCAAAACTTTAATCTGGAATTTTTTTTTTATATAAACGTAGAAGGAGAATTAGGAAAAAAATCTAAGCGTTACTAAATTCTTATGTATTCAACAATGTTTTTATTTTTACATTTGTTGTGTTGTAAAATGCAATGGAAAATGCACATTACAATGTATTCTTACAAATGACCCCTACACGCCTTCTTAATGCCCAGAGGCTTCAATGTCAATCAGCAAAGGTGTTCGTACAAATGTGATTAAACCTGTCTATACTGACTAATTCCAGGCGAAGTGGTCACTAGACATTCACACTTACACTTTAGATTTACCTTAAGCTTGCAGTCAACACCTGCTATGCAAGATTCTCAATTATCTGTAATGCCCTAGACTTTTAAATGTGTAAGGATGTATTACTACATTTTGTGATACCCGTGCCATGAGTAAAACGTGTTCAAGCACTAAATTCATCATTCATTTTTTACCCACACCAACATTTATACTTTCTGGTCATCTGATTTCTAATAAAATCAAAATTAGATTTAATCTTTCACAAACAATAATCTATGTCAGCTATAGAGTGATAAAATATAATAAATTATAGATGTAAATAATGAAACAGCTTCAAATATTGAAAAACAAGATTTTCAAGATGATTTGTAGTACGAAAAGCATCTCAAAACGCATTATTCTACTCAAATTTAAGCACACTAAAATCCATTTCGATTGAATTGATTTTTTGTGACATACGCATAGAATTGTTTATCTTTAAAAATTAAGATAATGATTTGACATTAATGATCAAATACAAGGTGTGACAGAAGGAACTTGAAACACTTTCAATGTTTTGTTTCTCTATTACATCGTTGATATATGCTTTTAATTAAGGCACAATCTGGAAATAAAGCTATTTAATTTAGTTTTCTATAATAAAAATGACCAAACCAATCTCACATTACCTTCATTTTAGTGAATTGTAAAATATGCGTATACGTATATGGTAGAGGTGCCATTTACGAGAATGCCATTTACATGAATTTTATTCACAATCTCTTTAATATTCAAACTTTTTGTGGTCAATAGTCCTCGTGTTGCTGACAGCTCGACTAATATGAATGTCAGTTAACTTGAGGAAATTGTTATATTGATATCAAAATAGCTAGGCGAGCCTGTTGTAATACAATTGACGAATTCTAATTACGTCAGCCGTTGTAATTGTTGGTAGTCAGTTAGTGCGTTCTCTGTATAATATAATTCAAACTTAAAAGAAGCAGATAATAGAAGGGGTGCTGTAATTACTACTATCAGAAAATGACTCTGTATGGCAGATGTACTGGTAAGTACAGTTCTTCTACACGAAAACTGAACTGAAAAAATGAAATAGGTCTTCTCCGTAAGTCAAAGAAAAATACAATGTACATTATTGTTTGTATTGAATGTTCACGTTCTTATAATTATGCTCTGTCTATTACATTAACAATCAAAATACTTGTTAAACAACATATGCGAAAACATCTTCGTATCATATCATGCATTCGCTTCTTTTGCATACCGTAACCTATAATTATATTATCGCGTTGCACTACTGACATGTCCATCCACGATTCTAGATGATTCACCAATGGCCGAAGTTGAAGAATATGTAAATTAGATACAATAATATTTATTTCCAAATTCCATAAATAAAACAAAATATAATTTTAACCACTTTATCTGTTTAATCAGGGTTTTAACTTCATACATATTGTTACGTTTAATCTTGACCAACGTTTGAGGTATTAAACTAAATAGGTTTCGTACCAATTATAGAAATTACTATCAATGTGTATAATTTGCACAATAAGCAATTCAAAACAGTTATTGACGTGTGAAAATATATCCTTAAATTTTACTTTTTGACACCAAGTAAGATTAGGACTTTGTTGTGCATGCATTTTTATTCATGATATGCAGATTGTATTCTTAGGTTGTGGTAAACTAAGTAGCTAACTATCTTAGCAATATGAATTATACATTTTTAGATGTAGAGATATTGCTGATAGTTTGTGATTTTGTCTACAAGTGTCCATTTGCTTTGACCCATATTTGTTTTTAAAAAATTAACACCCGCTGAGAAGCAACAAAAACCTATTAACCCTCATCCACATATTAAGTAAGGTATTTTCTACTACGTTGTCACCTAAGGGGGGGGGGAGTTACCACCCCCTGTGAAAATGAAATTGACGCGCCAAAAGTGTGGTTGTTTTATACCATGGTATAGGTTAGGGTCTCTTCTTTCGATTGATACCAAAATCATGAAAATCGGTCAAGGCGTTACGTAATTATTACAATATAAAGTACTTTAGGTCGGAAAATTTCGCCGAAATATGATTTTATGCGAAAATTGAAAAACATTTAAAAATTCGCTATAAAAGTTCTAAATATCGGATTTTCATCGGGTTTTTTGCTAAAGAATTAAGAAAATGGTAGTTTTAACATGTTCTGTAAGTTTAAACTTGGTAGCATGCAGATGTTTATCAAAATGGCGACTTTTTACCCTATCCCCACTTAAGGTGGTACCCCGACTTTTTTCATAAAAATGACCACAAAGGATATAAAAACAATTACTTAAATGCCCGGGGTCACTTTGTTTTGCGTTTTGGAGCAATCAGCGACAATCCTTTAGGGGTTGGGGTGGGGTTGGTTCCCCCCCCCCCCCTTAGGTGGACGAGGGTTAAAAGTGAGTTTGAATTTATGTATCAGTTTTATAACGTAACACTGAATTACATTAAGTTATATAAACGTGTCAATGTATAAAAATGTAAAATCTGAAATTTTGTTAGCCGATAATGAAAACAATCAATGGCTGACAGCTGCGTTAACCAACGTAAACATACTTCATCATAGGTAAATATACAGGAATGCCATTGGTTGTACTAATACGATTAATGATGTTAGGCCAAAAAAAAAGGTTTGTCTCAGAAACCCGCGCGCATTGGTATTTAAAAGTGAATTTCGCGCGTAGACCTACGCGCTGGCCTTTTTTTTCTCGATAGTAATCCAGCGATCGATCCCCGTCCAAGTTTCTTTATGTCTATGGACCGAAGGTATGATTCGCAGCAGCTTCGTTTTAATGAAATGGGTACCCGGTATTTTGAGTACCAGCGAACCGTGTATACACGCTTTGCATGCTGGGAAGGTCATTACAAAATGGAAACACTGCAAAAAACGGAGACAATACTGCAAAATAAAACCACTGAATCATTGCGATTTTTAGTAACTTTCTTCCAAATTCAAGCGAGATTTTTATTTATTTATAACTTTTTTGTTTCGTGTTTTCGTCTACCGCATACGTGTTGAGTGACGGTGGCGGTGACTTCACACACGTAAGTTGGCCGATCAAAAATCGCATAGCGCATAGCTTTTTTGCAAATGGTTTCTGAGACAAACCTTTTTTTTTTCTTTGGCCTTATTAATAATTATATATATAGTGTTTTCATTTATTAAATTTCCCTGCGTACTGCATCGTTTAACTCGAGCGTAACGTGCGCGATCGTCGCGATGCGTCGGCGCTTCACAAACACTGTAATTAGGCCAATCACACGCTGTAAATACGTGCGACTTTCACGCAAACCACCGTAGCAACAAGCGTTGTTCTCCAAAAACTCCTAAACAGAGAAATTAAATTAAAAATACTATACAATTCTTTCTCTATTTTCAAAGCATAACAGTATCAATAATGATGTTTGTCAATTTACATGATGTTTTGAAATGATACTTGCAATATTGTGCTGTAATTATCGTCTTATGAAACACTGTTAAACGTAATGTAATAATACAGTGTGTTCCAGAATAAGGTTATCAAACTTTCAACATTGAATAACCCCAGATAATTTAACTTAGTGACAATAATGTTAGATGTCTTCACCGGCTTTGATACAAACATAGACAAAATTCATGCATAAGTTTAGCAAAATGGGGCGTTTGAAACTATAGAAAAGTTCGAACACTTTTCCCATTTTGGAAAAAGTAGTAAAATACTTTGGTAATTTGTCGCAGAAGTATGCGATCAAGGATGCGATCTTTACAAACATTTTTGTTTTCTTTAGAATGTTGCTTCTCCTTGATGATGCCTATAAATTTTGGTAAAGGGTCTACTGGATATTAATTCGACTTCTAGTGGGTTTGTTTTGGCCAAACGCTTCTTTTTTTGCAGTTGCTTCTGATACCATGAGTCATATATTTTCAGACTTTTTAACGATATGCTACTTATGCACTGAAGATTTCTGGTTCCAGGAGGCCACCATGGAAGATTACCTAAACCAACATATTTATATGATTTTTACTTATGAAAAATGTTGCATGATTACGACTTATCCGAACTAGGAAAAGTGTCGAAATCCCTAAGGAGCTTTCAATGCTCACTTCTAGAAAACTAATGCACTGAATTTATTCATTTTTGCACCAAAGTTGAGATGTTATACATTATCATCAACAACTTGCATTGTCTGAATATGTGCCGTTGAAATTTTGATACTTTTTGAGACCGTTGTGTGAACTATAAATGAGGAGTTGACATCCATTTTGCACTTTATTTATTTATTATTACTTTCAAAGATTATTAGATTGTACACTGCAAATATACATCCCTACCAACTGTTGGGCAAACTAAAAAAGCACCGTAGATCAGACACTTTTGCCAAAATTTTGTATCGGTTTTTACTCACAGATGGCAGATGGACTCGCGTTTCCGCTCAAATAGGTTTGCCCAAAATTCGGGCAGGGATTTGTGCCCAACAGTGTTATTTGTGTTTTGCCAAACGTTGGTAGGGATGTATACTTCATCAACGTTGGGCGAAATCACCCCCAAATCGCCCAACTTTATTGCAGTGTAATATGATATCAATAGCAAACAGATCATAAATATATTTTCTTGGAATACATTACAATTCTACTAGACACGTCTACTGAAACAAAATAGTAATGAAACAAAAATACACTTATATATGGACTACGTCAAATGTAATCAAAAATCAGAAAACAGACGTTACCGATATACGTGAATTATCTCTCGCATTAATGGGGATACCATTTCCTTGACGAATTGTGTCTCTTGCATATACACGTAAAAGAGGATGACCCTTAAATCTGAATGATTGGTTTTCATCCTATTGGTTCAATTTCGTTTAAAATTTGGGTTATCCTCAAAATACTTATAACAGTTAAATATGTATATACAATTTACATTACAAGTATATAGAATTCTCTTTCAACCTACCAATTACGGACATCAAATTGATACAGATTGTCAGCCAGCATTCATTCTCACGACTCTGCTAATAAGAACTGTTCACAATTTGATAATCTTGAACATATTTGCGATTTCAAGGAAACTATTGTTGCTAGAAGGAAACCTGCAATATTGACGTGTGTATCCTGCACTCATTCTACTCGTTTCCTTTAACATTTATAAGAACATTACCAATATAACCTACAGTCAATTTATATGTGCAACTTTATAAAATTTGTCTTGTAATGTTCAACTAATCTTGATAGTCAAAGCCTCCAGTTGGGAAGGAATTCGAATATATGCAGAAAATATATTAAGAATAATATTATTTAAACCTTGGGAAAAACAAAGTAATCCACCAGTAAATACCACGAAGGATATTTCTTCATTTGATACGTCATTACTAAACTATACATATTTTGACAAGTTGCCTTTCTTAAAGGTAAAATCCATATATTAACAGAACGGTTATAATATTTAAAGACGAATCAGATTTTATCAAAATTACTCTGTAATAATTTGATTCACTGTCACGAAAGTCGTTTCGTTCGAGGACTCATTCAATTTGCAATAAATTCTCTCGCCACCTTGAAATGTCATAATTTGTAAAGCAAAAGTTGAAATTTCTGGACTTGGCAAAAGTTTTAAATACTGGACGTGTGCCAAACGGACAACCACCGTATTGATAACGTATTAAATGTACTTCTAACGAACACATGACGAACAACAATGAATGCAACCAAACAATAGTGGGATTAAGTACGTTATTCATAAGTTTTGCCCTATACGGTGATGTCTGAGAGAACCTTTACAAACGCTCAAATCTTTTCATCAATAAGCTGTTTCATGATTCTTGCCGTATGTTTTTGGGCATTGCCTTTATTGACTACATTGTGATTCAGCTTTGCATTAAGGCTACAGTCCCTTTTTCGTCTCGCTCGGCTGAACATCATGTTTACTGCAAGTTTTAAGCTACTTACACATATCAGAATATCACAATTTTTGGCGTACGTATGAAAATGAGTCTTTAGTTTATACATGAATCTTTACTAGTGATCTCACGTCCATTATTAAGGTAAAAACGACGTCAATAGACTACTTCGAAAAGTTGACGCCTATTTTGCCGAAACCTCATAATGTTTGAACAATTCGATTGTTGTCAAATTTTGACAGATTGTAGGCTTGATACTTCTAATTGAATTACGAATAATATTTTATAAATATGTTGTGTTTATTTTGAATGATATTGTAACAAACCCGCGTTGTTTTGACTGAAAAACCGGACGTGAATTATGACTCTGAGATCGCCCTGTTTGCGCTGTGAATTGCCTATCTACATTATCTACATTTTGTCTGATATAAGCATTCGCATAGTTTACCTAGAAATTGAACATTCCAAATTATGAGGCAAACATTGTAATTTTTATGTAAACAAAAGAAAAACACGGCATTTTAAAGTTCATGTTTTAGATTTTAGTTTACAATCTCAGCGCTGTCTGCAAAGCTCAACGGTAGATCCCTCGCTTCGTAATGCCTGACTAACCCCCACCATAATCTATGGTTTGAATCCCTGCAAATGCAGTGGAAACTATTTCTCTTTTCATGAGTAAAACATACTTAGGATTCACATTTTCCTGAGCAGATGGAGGTCATTTACCCTTACGTTAACAGGATGTGGTCACACTTTTATGGTGTCAAAGTAAAGATGAAAGTCTGAATTTTAAGGATACAACCCAAAATTGTGTTATTTCGGTCGTTTCGGTACTTAATAAGTGGATTTAATATTGATTCCCTCTTAAACATTACAATGTTTAAAATTAGTGGTTTTAAACAAACAAGGATTTGAGGCCATTACCATGGTGCTAATTTTAATTTATGGTTATCCTGTAAAAAGGGGAAATACGTTGAAGTAATATAGTCAAGTTATTTTCATTTTACATTTTACGCTTGGCGGAAACGGCTCTATTTATTTCGGCATGTTTCGGAGTCATTCCGTTACCGACATTTCTAGTATTATTTAATTATTTACAAAAGTTGCAGCTTTTAATAGCTTTTAAATGCAAGGCAGGTTTAGGTAGCCCTAACCTATAGAGTAAGGTTTATTCCTGAACTTTGTTTGATTCGTTAATTATAATCAATAAAGTAGCGTCATTTTTACTTTTTATCGGTAACGGAATGACGGTAAAATGAAGAAAAACGACAATTTCTGCACGGTGGCAATAGTAGATGTTCCAAAATTGGTCAAGTTCTTAGTTTTAAGGATATATCAACACAACAAGTGAACAAGCTTGAGACTTTTCAACCTGAACTGCTGTAAAGTGCATTTATTCGTTATTTTGGCATTGTCTGTGTAAAACTGCAGAAATTCCGGAAGTAAAATATATAAATGAGTATAAATACGTTCAAATATTTTCATTGTTTAATTTGCTTTTGTTCTGTTTTGTTTGTTTGTTTTTAATTTTGTGTAAAAGATATACTGATTTTGTATTTTTGTATATTGATTCTAAGATAACAATGCTACAAAACGTTTGAAGTCGTGTTATGTTGTTTTTAGATTTTAGAGAGAAAACGTAACTTATTAAAGAGTAACGTATTAAAGGTCAGATTGGTATTTTGATATATCACATGAATACATCAAAACCATATGGATTTTCTGATGGTCATTTCTATTATACCTGTTGATTAATAATGAACACTGCCGTCAGCAAATTCATCATTGATAAAGAAACATGCTATAAGCACTGATAAGTGTGTTGTGAGCCTATGTGAAAGGGCAATATACATAATGTATATTTGTTTGTAGGTTACCTTGTTAATAGCAGATTTACCTTGAGGTAGAGTCTTAATCTATGCGTAAATCAGTGAATCATTATAGATAAGGAATTATACAACAATGAAGCTTGATGTTATATAAGAGCATTTCCACGGTAACGGAATGACATTCAGACACATTTTCTTAACATTCAAGTAACTATATCTTGATAATTTATAAAATATTTTCAACATTATTGCTATAGATATATAACAATACCAAGTGTACTAGAATAATAAACTTGGCTTTTTGAAAAAAAAAATATCGTTCACCATTAAGCGTCATTTTAATTTTTAAAGCATGGTCTTTGCAAATATTTAAAAAAAGTAAAATTGACAAGAGCTGCATTTACGGCTGCTTTGGGATGGACGGTCACAAATTGTCTGTTTAAAACGGGAACGGGACCGTTGTATTTCTTAAATATCTGAAGTAAGCTTTAGATGAAATTGAACGGAAGGAAAGGAAAACTGTCTTGTCTTTTTACTAGGGGTGTCAGTGTTATATACATTAGTCAAATGGATAAATAAACCTATTTTTTTCAGAATATACATTACGCAATACCTCGAACTAAGATTTTTAAATGCTGCATACTTGATTCTACCATATTGATACAAGCGAGGACACAAAAAAATGAACGAACAAAATTATGAAATAAGTGGAGAATTTGAGTATCCGCACTCTTAAAATTATTTTGCTCTTTGTTGAGCAAAAAGGTCACAGCTCATTGTTGAGTAAAATCTTACTCAACATTGAGTAAAATCTTACTCGGTTTAGTCAATATTACTCAACGTTGAGCACATCTTACTCAATGTTGAGAAAAGTTTTCCCAACGTTGAATAGGATTTTACTCAACAAAATGAGCTGTGACCTTTGAGTAAATTTTTACTCAACAAGAGTTAAATAATTTTAAGAGTGCCTTTGTGTAAATTTCAGGTGATTTTGTTGCAGATATTTAACATTCCTCTAATATTTGAGTTTAATATTTAAAGAACGGTCATTATAAAGGTCTAGTTTATGTATAAAGTGCATAAAAACACACAAAAATCACCTAACCTAACCATTTGATATCACCTTGTTTAGGCTTTTGTCAAATTTCGCCAAGGAAGCCCAACTTGGTACTTAGTACCAAGTAAGCTTAAGGAAGCTTATCATTTACAGGGCTCCAATATGTTTTTTTAAATTCAGTCTTGAATGCAGGAGGAAGTACGGAGTACCCAGAGAAAAACCTGCGGAAGCGAGCATGGACTGAAAACAAAATGCACATAATGCGCCGGGTGCGGGACTAGAACCCGGGACCTATTGGTGCAAGGCGAGGGAACTATGAACGTTACCCTCTGCTTTCTGCTTATTTTCTGGTCATTGTCGCATCGGGCATTCCACTTGCCGTTTACACTTCTGAATTTGTTGTGCTACAGATTTGATCGATTTCTCTGGCAATTTTCAACGGTTTTGGCATACCTACGAGGGTCATTCAAAAAGTTCTACCTGTTGTATCATAACGTTTGTTCTGTTAAAGGTAGATACTTGAAAATTGACATAAATATAGCTAAGAATGGCACCTACACATGGTGAAACAATCATATCAATATATTTTCTAGATTTCTGTAGGTTACTTGAAAACCACAGTAAGGTTAGGGTACACCGGAAACGGCAAAATATCTGTGGACATTTCACCTGAAATTATATGTGCAGCTTATGTATGAAAAACCATCTGTAAACCCAAAAGTTGTGTAAGTTACAGAAAAAAATTGATATGAAAGTGTACCTAACAGTCCAACAAGTCATTTGTCACTGATAAAGTAAACTTGTTACAGACATAAATTACCCAGAATACCAAAATTTGAAAGGATGTCTTGTACCCTCTTAGGATTACGAATATCAGCATAGTGTGTTTCTCTGTAGCCTGACTTTTAGTTGAAGCTATCACAGCACATTTTTTCAGTCAAAAACATGAATTAGGTTGCTTTTAGTATCTACCATAAAATATTTAAAAAATAAAGCTTTACAATGCCACCATTTTGTATATTGTTTTATTAAGGCCAATTTCTTCGTAAAATGTGTCTTTGGTGATTTTGATATTATTGCTGGAGGGGCTATTTGTTCCTATTATTGTTATCCTTGTGAATTACCATTATTTGCAGACTGGGTCAGCTTTTTTAATCATCCCGCATAATTGTATGTTCATTCTTATGTTTTACAATTTTTTTACTGCAATGCAATACTACATGGCTAGATTATGCCTTTTTAATTCACTGTATTTGAGCCAAGTTTAAAAATGTTGCACATATTTTGACCGTTTCCGGTGTAACGAAACCCTCTGTGCTTTTCATAAAACTTACAGAAATCTAGATAAGATATTTATATGATTGTTGCACCATGTGTAGGAGACATTCTTAACTATATTTTTGCAAAATTTTAAGTAGCTACCTTTATTAGACCAAAAGTTATGATACAACAGGTAGAAATTTTTGAATGACCCTCGTATTTAAGATTAGTAACCTTAATTAATTTGATGTTTGTAAAATGCTATGTAAATTGTATGTCATACCTTCTTTAACACTTTAACCGCCAAGCTACCCAATAATGGGTAGCTAAAATTTGTTGACCTTGTGCTGCTTTAAGTAACTTTTAATAATTTTAACTATTTGCTTATTTACGAAATATAATTATTTTACCAAAAAGTGTATTATCTTATCAAATTAGAATACTAGAAAGTTAAAAAACTAATAAGATTATTATTTTGTAATTGAATTTTTTAAAAAAAAACTTAATAACTGGAAGACAATTCAGCAATTTACAAATGGCAGCTATTCATGAAAATGAGTAGTGGCAATAGCTTGGCGCAGTAAGTGTTAAAAAATAAATGATGAAGTTTATCTGATAATCCTTTGTATACTTTTTGTCTAATACGATCTTAGAATGCGTTTGATAAGTACATGGGAATCCGATAACTCTATATTTAATATTTTATCTGTTATTTGTATCTAAGGTCTGGAACGAATTTAACTTTGAATATACACGAATCTGCCGAGCGATTACTGTGTTCGGCCCTCTATTGAGAGAACCACAATTATCACTTCCCGGGACATTTCAATGAAACACGTATTGCATAAACTACATACTTGACAGCATGCATTGTGTTTTATTAAATTTATTCAATTTACTGCGAAATAAGTACCTCCGATCTCGGGACACCGCATTTCGTCATCGGGGACACCGCAGTATTGGTTCTGGCGAATTTGTCTATTCTCTCTGAAATTAGCACAATTATCTCCGAGTCTTTCACGATATTAAAATGTATATGTACACAAAAATGATTAAATTTTTTAGCATTGCAGTAAGATATAGAGTCGTTTTGTAACTCAATTATTTTGACGTAATTTTTCTACAACTCTGCAATAAAAATTGTGTGTGCAAAGCATTTCTGCCTAGAAATACGGTTAATACTGTTAAAGTGGAAAGCTGAATTTAATTGTGTTGCTATATGATCTAATTCTCTCTATATTAGAAAAAAATGTACACAAGCGTGTAGAGCATAAATGAAAAACTAATATAGGCTAAGTGTACTCTTTTGTATAAATGTAGACCTCGTTTCTTCAAAAGTTTTACATGTATTTAGTAATCTAATTAATTAAAAGACTTTCCGTGTACAACATGTCATTATATGCAGATATTTTTTTTTTCAAATTGGCGACTTTCCTATGAGAGGGGGTCCTACCCACGAACTTTGGACTATAAATTTCCATCATAATTAATTAAAATAGAAATTTTCGGGCAATGACGAACAGAGCTGATCTTTAATTAAAGGTGGAATAACAACACCTAAAGGTAAGCTTTATATGTAAGTCACATTTCGAATCTCATTGATGGTTAAAATATAGGAAATAATATTAAACACATTCAAACCATTTCTGCTACGATCTGTCTGTTTATCATGACTTTTTAATTTAGAAATATAATTATTTTAATATGAAATATTAATGACGCTCAAACGATGGTGTTTACCGTTAATTACGCAATTATTATGCGTATAATTAAAATGAAAAGAAATGAAGAGCAAGGAAATTCTAGAATTTAATTTACATATCCTTGATTTGTGTGCAGATTAGGCTTTTTTTTTCAGATAAATACGTTTCGTTTGAAGACTCGAAAAGAGTTTTGAATAATGCGATCAAGCAGTAAAGTATTTCGAGGAAGGCAATTATAAGCACTGTAATTGATTTCATAGAAAAATAGTCCATTGCTAAATATTTTAGAATAAAATTCATCGACACGTCAATAATTCAGATTTTTCTGTTGTCATTCTACGAATCTCCGATTTAAAAAAAACATTATACAAAATCATTCTGCCAAGGAATTTTTTTGAGTATGCCAACATTTTGATACTGGTATTGTGGAAAACCGAGTTGAATTATTTTGCTATAGTCTAACATTTATTTACAAATAAAAATAGAAATGTTAAGCGCTTGAGGCACACAAAATGACCAACATCAGACTTTAAAAGAAAAAATACAAATAATACAAGAAAACTGTTTGTGTGGGTCAGAAATTAAATTAAGAAGAGAAAATACTGTAATGTAGTCAGTATTTATATTTTATTCAATTTTTTAAACTTCTGATTGTTAACATCAATTTCAGCCAAAGTATTAGTGTGTACAAAAATATGCAAGCTTATGTATGTATAATTAGGCAGCATGCTATTTATGTTTCTTTTTGTTTTGCTCTGTCTGTAAAACGTTTGCTATAGAATATATTCCGCTTCGGCATAAAAGATACTTTTTTAAGTAAACAAATCACATGAAGTGTTAGATAAACACGTTTGTTGTGTGACATGACACACCTTTTAGTAATGTTCAACCAATAGATCATGACTGTGAGGTACACCGAGGTTTCTATACAAGTTTTGGAATCAGTATTTAAAACGTATAAGAAACCATGGGGAGAATTTATCGTAGAAATGCTGTTATAATAAATATTTGGTAGCAAGATGTTTGTTTGTGGGTCGAACATAGACTGACCTATATTCTGTATTTCGGTCAAAATATACGACATCATTGTTTTGCATTGGTATATATTTGAAGGGAGAATTGTAATTCTTTGATTAAAAATGAATCAATATACAGGGTGTCTCACAAAAAACGCAACGAACTTTGACATTTTATTTTGAGAGAACAGAGCCCAATGGTGAGAAGACGTTACAATAATACTATAGAGCAGACCATTGGCTTTTACAGGATTTTTGATTTGTTTAATTTAGACATTTGAATCAAAAGTTTTTGCACATTTTGTAAAGACCCGAAAAATCTTGATGGTCTGATTTGTTAATCTGTAAAGTTTCACCTCAGGTGACGTCATAGGGCACACGTTGAATGGAAATTGCTAAAAACATCACATGATTAGGAGAAGCATACCTGGAAAACAATTTCATGACATAAGGACTCAATTTAATGATGATCTGCTGATATTAAGCAGGTTGTTGCGTCTGGTTTTGACAACCTGTTGCGTCCCCTTGACTGGCCAGATGAATCTTAAGGTCCTAAACTCCTTTGTATTTAGTTTTATTCCGTGATTTTGGTTAAAGACTTATTATTGGTTGACACCTTTCATTAGAATCCTTTTTTCGACTCTTTTGGTAGAAATTGTATCCTAAACTACCTGATTGTTGCACTAGAAGTACAAGAGGCAAGGAATTTGAGGGTATCAGGAAGATCAGTACTTTAACTGAAAATTTTGACCTTTTTAAGGTAAAAATGAACTTAAAATACCACTTAATGTTAGGTACAGGTCAGGTAAGATTGGTTTGGATTGATTGTGCTCCAGCTGCTTGCAGAATTCTCTTCATTTTAAGTTTGCATTCCTTTAGCTGGAAGTCTTACCTTACAAATCGGACCAAAGTAGATTTAAAGGGCTTTCTAAAATTCTTCATATCTTTGGACTGGATTGGTAAAATGAAAAGGGACAAAAGGCATGTTGTTGAGTAGTTTCTCTACTTTTGAAAAACATATATTACTTTAATATAATCTTTTGGAAACCATTTTTTAGTATTTTTTATTTGCTCGTTGCATTAATATTGGGACAAGCTGTAGATTTTCCGGAGACGTTGGATTATGTAACTGGCTAAAATAATGCTGCTTTTGGCTCGGCTTACATAAGACAGTAGCATTGATAATTAATGTATACATTTAGTTTCTTTATTTCGGATTGTCGAATTTTTTTTATTTTTTCAGGACTCAGTGAATTGATTTTTGGGTTTGCACTCAAGTAAAATCCAGAGCTTTCAAAATCCGAATGTTTGAAAGAACGGGTTTAGTTTTTCTGGACTCTTCCTATCTATGTTTCATCATGAATTATTTGTATCTGTTGTGAGACTGATTTGTTTAGCGAAGAAGAAGCTAAAAGAAAGGTTTTTTTTTCAAGCAAATCAATTACAAAATGACAAATGAAAAAACAATTGGCTTGAATACATATGCTTTTAAAAATCGTGAATTTGTTTCAATTAATTTGTTTGTAGTAGTTTTGTTTCTTAGATTCTTAATATTTCATATTACTATAGCTATCTGACAACGAGAACCACTTGTATTGTTTCCAAATGTGACCCGTCATATCGAAAGGTACCTTAAGGTCGGCAAAATCAAAATTGATTTTTTGGTCTCATCTGAAAGCTGAGATTTTAAGCTTTAAAATGACACCTTGATTTTGGTTATTAGATGTTCGGTTGCGAAGTTACACCCAAATTGGTAAAATGCATCGAGCTGATTCGGAAAACTATAGTTCTGAGAAAATCGAGTTTAAAGTTTTTGTGCTTAGTAAATCTTGAATGGAAAGAGGATTTTTAGCTTGGTTTTTAATACATTTTTCTTATGTTTTGGATGTTGGAACCTGATTAATTTGATAGAATACACTGCAGTGATAACCTTTCTGATGAAATTAGAAATTCGACCTTGGACGTGATTTTTGACTATGCTTACCTTCAATGGCCCGTATCTCGTACTGTACTATGCCGGTATTAAGGTACCTTTCGATATGACGATCCACAAATATACGACAAGTGTGTAAGAAAAAACACCAGTAGTGCTCATCATTTGTTACTTTATGTGTACTCTGATCTGTCAATCATAACTGCAAAGCAGACCACCTGTTTGTGAATGAAATTCAATATGACTTGGTTGAGTTTACTACGTTATACTTTGATTATCACTAAAAAGGTTGGAAGTTTTTCCTCATAAGCGGGTGAAGATAGTTCCACTTACACGCATGCGATATAACTGATGTTCGACGGTCGCTGCATCTCATTCAGTTATCTTTGCTCAGCTACGCATAATTATATTTTGAAAGTTTCAAGTCAATATCTGCTTTCGTTTGCCAACGAAGATAAAATATTTTTTTCTTCAGGAAAATCAATTGAAAAAAGACAAATGAAAAAACAATTGGATTGAATATTTTGTTTGCTCCAAACAGATATTAGTGATAATTAGATAAAAGTTGACCCTTAAGTTGATTGCGGAAGTGTTTAATCGAGTTTGATTGGTTTTATTAGATTGATCTGAAAAGCCTTTTTTTTGTTTCTATATAGAATAAAATCATTTTCCATTTCTTGTATAATAATCATGTGCATCGCCATTTTTTGAGATAAAACATTTGAAAATATCTGGAAGTTGATTTTGAGTGTACCTGAACATGAAAACGCCAACTTTAAGTTTAAAGGTATCATAAACATTGAGAATCTTTAAATGTTTAAACAAAGGAGTAGAGTGGCTTCTATAATGGCTAGTTGTTAATGATCTTACTGCCCAGTTTTGAAGTTTAAATATCTTATCCATATAACTATGGCACGTATTTCCCCAAACCAAGATATTATAATTGATATAAGGTAAAACCAGAGTGCTGTATAATGCATAGAGTACTCTTTCAGGTACAAAATATTTTAATTTGTTGATGACACCAATATTCCGCGAAATTGTGTTTGAAACACCGTCTATGTGGTTTTTCATGATAAATATTCATCAATAATAACACCTAAGAACTTTGTGATAGAAACTCTCTCTCTAATTGAGCGTCATCTAATTCAACAACTATTTTGTCATCATCTTTAGTGTTTCTCTGCCGTGTACCTAGTAGCATGTA
>JXSR01S013703.1:82736-93756 GCA_000969725.1 Ophiothrix spiculata
GTCCAAAATTACACATTTTGGTCCAGAAATAACCCGACCATCATGTGCAGTATACAAATCCGCTTTCAGAAATGTATACTTTTATTTGAATTTAATTGTCCGTTGCTGAGTTACAGAGCAAAAAACATTTCTGGAAAAAGGGTTGACAGGGCCCTTAAAGACAATTTTTGGCATTTCCTGTTCAAATGTACGGTACATACTATCTGATTTTATTCAAGTTAAGATAATAAATTTGTATTTACTATAATATGAAGATATAGGATCAAATCTTCCGTATAATAAATGCACTGTTTTGGTTGTCTTGTATACTGATAACGTATCATTGCAACGTAATAAAGTCTTACATTTATTATCAGTAATATATGTGAAAATGTTTGCCAGAATTCTGAGATTCACTCATAAGAATACAGGGTGTATCAATTAAAAAAAACACCTTTGAACTTTTCTTTTAAGAAAGCAGAGCACAATTTTGAGCAAACATCATAATAATATTATACAGTAGACCATTGGTTTTAACAATATTTTTGTTTTGTGTAATTTTTAAGTTTTAGTTCAACTCAGTTTTATTTCACCAAATAAGACAAAATAACGTAATATAATAATACATAATAACGTAATTTGGATCTCTGAATCCAAAGTTATTGCACATTTTGTAAAGACCCCAAAAATCTTGATGGTCCGAATTTGTAATCTGTAAAGATTCACAATTGGTGCCGTAATGGAGAATACGTTGAATGGAAATTGCTAAAACCATCGCATGATTAGGAAAAAGACTTGTGAATTACAGTTTTATTGGTTGACATTTTCTTTTTATTATTATACCCTTTTTCAACTTTACGGTTGAAATTGTATCCTAAACTACCCGAGTTGAGTAAAATCCTACTCAACGTTGAGAAACCTTTGCTCAACATTGAGTAAGATGTGCTCAACGTTGAGTAATATTTACTCAACCGAGTGAGCTGTGACCTTTTTACTCAACAAAGAGCAAAATAATTTTAAGAGTGTAAGATTTGTTTGGATTCATTGTGCTCTAGTTGGTTACAGAATACCGTCATATTTTTCTTTTTGCAAGTTCTGCATTTGGAATTTTAATCTCACGAATCGGACCAAAGCAGATTAATAGAGATTTCTTAAATTCTTCACATCTCTGGACTGGAGTGGTAAAATTAAACAGGACAAAAAGCATGTTACTCCTCTTTTGAACAACATATATTGCTATGATTTAATCTTTTGGCAACTGTTTTTAATAGTTTTTTTTTGCTTGTTGCATTGATATTGGGACAAGTTGTATTTGGAAGAATGTAAATCTCAACAGTGTGCTCGAATTTTATCTTGGCGATTATCTATTACTTACATTACATTGACGATCACTTCTCGATAGTTAAAGCCCAAATATTTTCCTATCTGTTTGCCCATAATGTACATCAATACCAAGTATATTGCATCTTGGTCATATGATAATTTTTTACGCTAAAAATGTATATCTAAAATAACCGAACATTATTTGTCAATCATTGTATCGTATATCACTTACTTATAAAGCAGAAAGTCGCGCATTACAGGTTTTGAATTAATATCATACAGTATTCCATATGTCCACATTCTCAGCTTTCTATTTTTGCATAACGCGTTATACTTCCTTTTTATTTTCAACTCGGGGATAAATTTAAAACATCCAATCATGTAAAAGGAAAAAAAAAAAAGAAAAAGCGGAAGTAATATAACCTGAACTTCTATAAGTCAAAACTACATTTCAAAACAGTCATATAAAAGCTATAATTAAAAAAAAATCTTGGTGAACAGACTTCTCAGACTCTTTTCACGATCGTCTTCTTTTATTATTTAAATAATGGCAATAGGAAATGTTGCTCATATAGATATGAAACAGTTACATAACGCCTTTTGAGATGATATACGGTGCACTGTTATTAAGCTTTATTTAATTGGAGATGCTTATCCTTAAGGCAAAACACGTATGGTTAGAATTAAATCATTTTCGATTAATGGTTTAATTTTATGTTAAAAATAATATGACAAACTTGTCCAGTAGCAAATTTTGATCTATCATTAATAGTCTTTAAAGATGCAAGAATATAGAAAAAATAGCAGTATAAAACCTTGCAAAAGTAAAAACGCTCTGATGAAATTTGGAATAGATAATGGAAAAGACAGTTGGTGTTAAGTCATACTTGCTTGATCACATTCGTATATTGCATGTGATGAGTCTTCAATAATTGGGGATGATTTTGAAGTCCCCCGAGGCATGAGAAGTTATTTTATTGGAAATGAACCAAGCCTAGTTGTGTGCCCTATTTATTTTAATATAATTTTCTTTTTGTCGCTTCTGTTGTTTCACGATAAAAGAGAAACTAATTCATCAAATAAAAGTATAAAGTTTTCCAGTCTGGTAGTAATCATTATTTTATTAGACTAAAAACGGTACTGAAAAATGTGAATCACTAACAAAACTGAAGTTAAATACGTAGACAAACTTCAAAGATTTAAATTACAATTTCCTCTGAAGGGGGGGGGGGGGGTTGTTGCAATCCCCCTACGTTTTTTTCCCGCTTCATAAAAACGCAAAAGCAACCGGCCCCTGACATTTGGGTAATCTGCTTTACCATTCGTTGCGGTCATTTTGTTGAAAAAACTAGGGGGTACCACCTAAGGTTGGGTTATGGTAGGCTGTCAAAGTTCGGGTGTAGGGGGGGGGGGTTGTTGAAATCCCGGAAATTTTCAAGTCGTCATTTTAAAAACTTTATTCATGCTATAATACTCAAACTTACAAGACATGTTAGAATCATCATTTCTCATCTTTATTAGCCAAAAAAAAAATCCCCCGTGAAAATCCGTTATTTATAACTTTTATAGCAACATTTTCATTTTGGTGGCCATTGTTGCCATTATGAAATTTTTCCTGTTCCGAAAGTTCTTTATGACGTCATAATTACGTAACGCCTTGGCCGATTTTAGCGATCTTGATTCGTTGATATCGTTGGATAGAAGACGATCATACCTATCTATTTATAGCAAAATCAAGTTCATAGGGGGCTCCGTTCTAAAATATAAGGGGGGGGGGGTTTGCAACAATCCCCCTCTGCGGAGGACGTGTTACAAAAACAAAAGCTCCGGAGGACAAAGGTTAACTTAGGAAAAGTTTAAACGTGACAAATCTTTGCTACATTCACACAAAATAATTATATATTTGTGAATATATTCTACCATTAAGAATAAGAACACTTTAGTGAAAGGAATGAAGAAAGCGAATGAAAGAAAAGAAACACCATTTCATAGTACACTGCAGGTAACACCAAAGAGCAAGCCTTGTGGATTAAGTTATAGAAATGCATGAGCTATCTATATATTTTTATACAACCTCACTTAACCGACTGCCTGTGTGTTACTAAAAAATCTAGTTCCTGGTACTAAAGACTCCCAAAAAAGTATCGCCTCGTCTCGAAAAAATGGCTCGTGCGCCAATACAGTACTGGCAAACGTAATTTGAAGATATTGTGAACAAGCGCTGGAATGTTAGCTTTCATTTGACACCCTATTTCTGATAATTGACTGAGAAACATTGAAGTTATGAACTTTTAAAACCCTCGAGGTCGATTTTTAAAAGTTGCTAATTTCATTTATCGCACTGTACAAACCAGTAACGCAAGAGTATTAAGGATGATAATGAGGTGAGTTTAGTCACTGAAACACGCGGTCATTGGCATTATCCATCAACAATAATCAAGATATGGATTTTTTCATTAATTTTTCAATAATTCATTGTTATAAATAATGAAAAAACGACATAAAACGATAGAAACGACATTCAATTGGTAGTCATTACTGGCATTAAAGACATGGCGCAGGTACCAGTCCACAAGAGCACGAATAACGGTGCGCGATGTTTTTTAAGGCTAGAAATGCCTACCAGTTGAATTAGAAGTTTTATATCGTTTCTCGTCATTAATAAGATGAAAACAAAAACAATATCTTGATGGATGATGGTTAGAATCCAGTGACTTATGGTTTGAAAAAATAACTCGAGCTTCAGTGACCAAACTCACCTCATCTTGATCCTTAGGTCTGCGCCACTGGTTTGTACAGTGCAAAAAATGAAATTAGCAACTTTTAAAAATTGACCTCGAGGGTTTGAAATGTCCATAACTTCGGTGTTTCTCAATCAAATATCAAAAATAGGGTGTCAAATGAAAGCTGAAATTCCAGCGCTTGTTTACAATATCTTCAAATTACGTTTGCCAGTACCGTATTGGCGCAAGAGTCATTTTATCGAGACGAGGCGATACTTTTTTGGGAGTCTTTAGTTTCAAGAATGTTCAAAGGTTAAAATTATCATGATAAGTTTCGTACATTGTGAAAACGTTGATGAATAGCAATAATGATTAGTTGTCAATGCATAATACCATAATTGCACGGATTAACAGTAACAAAAAAACTGAAGTCTATTGAATCAGGTAAATTATCGAGGTAATGTACGTTTGATCACCCTGTATACCAAAAGAGATGCATAATGGTCATATTAAGCAGAAACTTGAGTGTTCCTTGTGCCTCAAGCATGTTCTTTCTTCAAACTATTGCGCAGACATATACAGAAATCGCCAAATATCTTATGCAGGCATACAATCCTTTTAATATATATATAATTTTAACCACCCTGTATATTTCATTGTATGGACTTTTAGTGAACAGTTCTATTTCCTTATTGAGAGCCCTATGTTTCATTCTTATAAATCCATACCTGTTTTGTTTTATGTTGGTAGCTGTTTAGAATAAAAGAGGGCTATAAAGAGAGTAAAATCAACATACACTTTTCAGTTTTACACCCTGCATAATTTCCACTCACCCTGTATAATGTCAGCATCATTTGTATTTTGGTATCCTTGTAATATGAACTTTGAAAAATGTATACTTTTACGGTCTTAAAATGTACATATTTAATCCTGTGTTGGGAAATATTCAAATTTATGATGTTTTTTCGTATAGTGGTATGTTACACTTTCTCTGACCAATTTATGACTTATGATCATAATCCTCATGACATTGTGTAATGAGTCGTGTTTCATGTAAATCAAGATGTCATACAAGAAGTGTAACGGCTACTGGCTACAGCCACTGGCGTTAAATCATGCATGGTCAATGCCATGATTTTTTGTTGTTGAAGTGTTTGTATTGATTAATGTACTTGTACGTGACATTTCTTAATGTAGTCAGTGTTGTTGATACTGTTCAACCATATGTGTTTTTGAATGGGGAATCCCGTTTACATAGTATTCCTTATTATTATATTAACATTCACGAGTAAATGTCGCCCATGCACCAAAACTCACGTTCGAAAATATGTATGCCCCTACGTCAAGGATAGTGAAACTTCTCTCAACACAGAAACAAACAAAACGTCATACAATACCGCAGTTTTGAATCCCGGTTCTTCGAAATTTATGATGTAACAGAAGCATTCAACGCGTATATTTTGTAATAATGACCATAAACAAGTTGAAAAATAAATTCGACATAATGCTTGCTTGCAATAGAGAAGCCTGTTTTTTAATTCTCAATTATGACTGATGCAAAATACCTTATTTAACTTTGTGCCAAGTTTTTTTTTCCGACTACCAGTTTTTGCGGACGGTCATTTTATACATGTATACATTTTGGGACACCTGGTACTTGTGCTTCTGGTTTGCGACAAGATATTTTTCTTAAAATCATAGAATCAAAACTATATTGATCAACTAACACTTTTGATTTTCTGGTTTTTATTATGTCACTACATTTGAATAGCCTAAAAACTTCACATTTTGGTCCAATAACTCCACCAATGTAAACAGTAACCCATAAATGTGACATCCTTTGAGAAAGAAAAACGGAAACAACCAAATGCATTTCCTATTGACTAATTCTACTCCGGCGGCAAATTCTAAAGTTACCATTTGAAATAATATATACAAAACATTATTTCGATAGAAAGTGCTGCATATTCTTAAGGAATGTGAAAACAACATAAAATATGATAGCCAAGATCGATACATTTGAGAATGTTTGTTTTTATGACAGTTCTATTTTTTCAAATGACACTTGGAAATCGAGTGTTCATGAAGGTGTCATTTTAATCCTTAAGGGTAAAGGGAATCCATATGCTCAGGAAAATGTGAATCCTAACTTTTTTTCAATCATGAAAAGATAAAGAGTTTCCACTGCCTTTGCGGGGACTCGAACCATGGATTATGGCGGGGGTTAGTCATGCATTACGAAGCGAGAGATCTACCGCTGAGCTATCAAGGAATGCCGTATTTTTCTTTTGTTTACATAAAAATTGCAATTTTTGCCTCATTGGAATGCTCAATTTGTAAGTCAATTATGTGAATGCATATATCAGACAAAATGAAGATAATGTAGATACTAAAATCAGGCTATTCACAGCTCAAACAGGGCGAATTTAGAGTCATAATTCACGCCCGGGTTTTTCGGGCAAAACAACGCGGGTTTGTTACATTATCATTCAAAATCAACACAACATATTTATAAAATATTATTTGTAATTCAATAAAAAGAATCAAGCCTACAATCTGTCAAAATTTGAAATCAGGCGAATCGTTCGAACATCATAAAATTTCAAGGTTTCGGCGAAAAAGGTGAAAATTTTTCGAAGTAGTTTATTGACGTAATTTTGACCTTGATAATGGACGTGAAATCACAAGTAAAGTCTCATGTATAAACTAGAGACTCTATTTCATATGTACGCCAAAAATTGTGATATTCTGATATGTGTAAGTAGGTAAAAAGTTGCAGTAAAAATGGCACACATTTAGGGACTGTAGCCTTAAGACTTGTTTATTACCCCATAATCATGATAATGTTTATCGTTTTATCAATTTTTAAACAAGCACTATCATTTGCAGTATTATTTTAGTTGATAGCATAGATTAAACACTTCAAAGTGGTGGAGTGTAATGGTAATAGATAAAGATATATTTTTATATGTTCTCGTCGAAACCCCGAGATTCCGATGGACAACGGAAGACATACTTTAATTGTTTAATTTTTACTGCTCAAGCGACAGAGCTAAGATTTGCTCAGGGTGGGATGGTTAGTTTCGCATTGAAATGGCACATTTGTAACATTTTGCTATGATTAACACGTCTCTTTTAGGAATTCCTGAGAATCCCTTTTCAACTGACTTTTCAGTTCTTTAAGATAATAAAAATCACATCTACATATGTCTTAAAGAATTAAAACATGTAACGCATTTAAAGCTTATTGCAGTTATAAAAACTGATGTAAAGATTTTATCGACGTTTGAAATTTACATACACTTCTCCTACGTATTTCCGATAAAAAGAGTGACAATATTATGCTAATCTAAGAGCAGATATTAAATCAAAGTCGGATATCAAAATCATCTTTCAGTAACATATAATGCGATTCTTTAATACTAGTTTCATCGCAAATGTTCATCGTCGAGGGCAGCATAGTAAATGAAAAACTTGAATACCAAGCAGACGACTTACCAATCTTCTATCACTTGTATTGCTATTCCTTGAGTTGGTAGCATAAGTTTCCATTTTGTTGCTAACGTGGAGGAGTATAATTCTTGTGATGTTTTTGTATGCTAAGTAAATGAGAAGCATGGAACAACGTTTGGTGAATATTACTTTCAGCTGTTAAGTGTGTTTTGGTTACAAACTACATTTCTTTGGTCTAGATGCAAGGCTTTTGATCAAGATTCACTTAAGTGTTTTTCTGTCATTTTGGTGGGATAAATTAAACTATCTGGAGAATATAGATTAACAGGACACTTATTTGTTGGTAAGTTTAACAAAGATTTTAAACCGTTCTCATTTGTTTATTTTCTGTATTTTTTCTGATAATGCAGCGTAAAATAGGAAGAAGCAATGCTTTTTAAGACGTTTGACAGTGTATCAAAAATATCATAGTAGAATTAAGCCTCGCTTTCCTTCTGAAATAGATTCGTGTATTTTGAAAAATAAAAAACATAAAAAGTAAAACAAAACAAAACAAAAAAAGAAAGAAAACAGAAATAAAGCAGATTCGAATTTCTTGAGAGTTTTCTTTTTCAATAAATGCTCACAAAATGAAATAGATCATGTATTGGGCATTTGTAATAAAATAAAAATTGGATCTTTTAAAATTTAGTTTTCAGTTTTATGAGTAATTTTGTATTTCAGAGCTGTCGTTACTTCGCTATGTAATTTTAGCTATTAGTAAACACTTTTTTCTGAAAATTTTGAAACATTTTTCAGCTTAAAACTTCACGCATATTTTAAACTTATATCACAGTTTTGGAAATAAATCTTGAAACAAATATGAAATACGTATTATACATGATATGCCAAATTTAAGACCTGAGCGCAAGAATTACTGAAGTCCTCATCTGACCAAATTGAGTTATCACTGGTTTTATAGTCCTCTTACGCTCAAGACTTCAATTTGTATGGACTATAACACTCAAAATGACATTTCAAATGTTGTTTGACGGTTCTGGTAACTCAATCACCAATTCAATTTTTAAGTGTCCTTTGTAAGATATCATAATTTAGCAATTTTATACTTAAACCTTTTGAACTATTGTTTCCTTTAAATGAGACTTGAGCAACCTTCTTGTTAATTGCTTTGGTTCGATTATGTATCAATATTAAATTCATTCAATCGGTTATTGAATGTAAAGGCTCTGTCACACATCACCGTATAGAACTAAAATGTTTTTTTTTTTTACAAACGTTTCACATGACTGGCCAAACGGACAACCACCGTGTGGATAATGGGATAAACGTATACATAACTGACAAGCCGTTTTGATAACGCATTGAACGTACTTCTAACGAACACATGACGAACATCAATGAATACCACCAAACAATAGAGGGATAAAATACGTTATTCATACGTTTTGCTCTTTACGGTGATGTCTGACGGCGGTGTCACACATCACAAAACGTACGAATAACGTACTAATAACGTACACTGGATTTGTCATTGAAAGACATGTAATATCGATTACCAAACAAGTTCGTTATTAATACGTTATTCGTACGGTACGGTGATGTGTGACACCGCCTTGACAGAGCCTTAAGCTATTAGTAACACGTAAAGATGATTTAATTCTTCATACGAAACGAGGGATCAGAGTATAGTTAGCACAACCAGGCAGGTGAAGTTAACGCTTCAAGAATTTTATAATTTTGGTGAACTACTTTTTACACTGAGATTATGTTTAAAACGTGTGTTTCTAGCAGCAACCGATAATAAGTTACAGTCGTATTATTTCTCCATTTGTAAATTTAAGGGAACTATATTAAAGGATATTATAAGAATTACGTGTACACTAAGGGTTTTAATATAAGGTGATTCAAATAGGTATGGAATACCTAAAGTTTTGGTTACGCTTTTTTACGAAGACATTATTGTGTTAATATAGCTTCGCAAATTTGTGCATATTTTTCAGACTACACTCTAAGAAATGACCGTATTTTTACGGTAGAAAACCGGTATTTTTTAACGGTGAATTCCCGTAAGAAAATATTTACGGATGAAATGTAAATTTGACATATTTTTACGGGATTTTACCGTAAATATGTGGAAAAAACGGGGAAGTTCCGTAAATTATTAGCAAAAAAGACAATTTGACACCACAGAAAATATATACTAAATATAAAGTATATTTGTAGTTATTGTACTAAGGCTGCATATTGTCCCTTGGTATGGCCAGTAAAATACTGTATATTAATTTACGGCAAAGTTGTAAATTTTACGGTAAAGTGTTGGCAACAAAATTGCCAGTGATTTTACCGTAAAATTTACGGGAAATTTCTAAAATACCGTAGAATAATTTACGGCAAGTTGTAAATTTTACGGTAAAGTGTTGGCAACAAAATTGCCAGTGATTTTACCGTAAAATATACGGAAATTACAGTGTTTAAAAGTCGTTCAAGTTATATCATCAATTTATTGGGACATGGAGAGGGAGATCGAAGTGGGAATGTACAGTCATGAAGAACTAGAGGAAGGGACACATGATTAGATAAAAAAAAATCTGTATTAAACCCACAAAACAAAAATATATATGGGATTGTTTTTTAAATTAATAGAAATGTATAACGATCTGAATTACACATATAAACATGACAGAATTAACTCTGCAATATTACAGAAAAATATCTACATACAATACCGTTCATTTAAAATAAAGTACTAAAGTAAAATACAAGAACATAAGAAACTAGATATCCGGTACTTTATCAAGTGTTTTATTAAAAGAAATATAATTTGGAAAGAGTATCATATATTCAAAATGAATACCACCAAACAATAGAGGGATAAAATACGTTATTCATACGTTTTGCTCTTTACGGTGATGTCTGACGGCGGTGTCACACATCACAAAACGTACGAATAACGTACTAATAACGTACACTGGATTTGTCATTGAAAGACATGTAATATCGATTACCAAACAAGTTCGTTATTAATACGTTATTCGTACGGTACGGTGATGTGTGACACCGCCTTGACAGAGCCTTAAGCTATTAGTAACACGTAAAGATGATTTAATTCTTCATACGAAACGAGGGATCAGAGTATAGTTAGCACAACCAGGCAGGTGAAGTTAACGCTTCAAGAATTTTATAATTTTGGTGAACTACTTTTTACACTGAGATTATGTTTAAAACGTGTGTTTCTAGCAGCAACCGATAATAAGTTACAGTCGTATTATTTCTCCATTTGTAAATTTAAGGGAACTATATTAAAGGATATTATAAGAATTACGTGTACACTAAGGGTTTTAATATAAGGTGATTCAAATAGGTATGGAATACCTAAAGTTTTGGTTACGCTTTTTTACGAAGACATTATTGTGTTAATATAGCTTCGCAAATTTGTGCATATTTTTCAGACTACACTCTAAGAAATGACCGTATTTTTACGGTAGAAAACCGGTATTTTTTAACGGTGAATTCCCGTAAGAAAATATTTACGGATGAAATGT
>JXSR01S013703.1:109428-145470 GCA_000969725.1 Ophiothrix spiculata
TGTAACATCGATGCAGTTGAGGATGAATTTCATTTCATTATGAAATGTTCTCTTTATAACGATCTTCGTACCGAGCTGTTTAAATCACTTGCAGACTCTTTTGATATTGATTTATTCTCTGATTTAGAATTATTTAAAGTGACAATGAGTGCTAGTGACTATGATATACTTATCCCTGTTAGTACTTATGTTAAGTCAGCTTTTTCCAACCGTGATAATGTACATATTTAGCATACATGTTCATTTTACCCTAATGTGTGCTACTGATAAATTATTTTCACAAACAAAATTTTGCTTGCCTTTTATACTCGTCAATATGCCAATGTTTGTACCACGTGATATATATTGTATATGATGACGTCAGTATTAATCATTACTTGTTTTAACCTTTTGGTATTTTAGCCAAGTAATTTAGTTTCTTGTGTGTGTTTATACTATTGTTATGTTTTTTATCATTGTACTTTGATTATACCTGTTGTTGGTGAATATCAATAAAGTTCTATTCTATTCTATTTTAATTAAGTATTTTCGAGGGTGCTGTTTTTTTTCAAATTTTAATTGAGGAATGTATTATTTTGTTCTTACATACTGCAAATATGAGCCAAATTTCATTGAAAATTCCTTTTGGAAATGAGTTTTAAATTTTTGGCGGGAAAATTTTGACGCGACACGACAAATGTGTATCTTGGCCGCCATTTTGAAACGGTTTGTCCGATTTTCGATGTTTTTTTCTTTGTTTTAGTTGAAGTAATTATACTGTGACTGATTTTGTATGAATCTAAAATTCCTTCGCGAAAGCGCTTATTCCGTGTTGGGTCCATATGGACCCCCCCCCCCCTTGACCACTAACGGGCATGTGGCAGACCTTAACCACTTAAGTGTTAAATCTGTTTGTCTACATCTCCATTTGCTATTTGCATTAACCCCATTGGGACTAAAATAAAAAATTCATTCCTGTCACGTCACTCAAATAAAAAGTTACTACAAATTGTATAAAGAGCACAACAACAGTCAAAATACATGGCGTAACTTTTATATGAATGCGATTAATCAGAGCATCCTCTTCCGTTGTCCCATGGTCTCTAAATATTTCATTTGTAAGTAAAGTGACACAATTTGTGTTTTCCGTGATGTTTCCCGTTTCATATTAATTCATTCCATCAAGTTCAAACTTTACATTCACATATATATGTTTTCATATCGCAGTGCGATTCACTCAAGTATATTTAACTCATATGGTTATATTTCAGAAGACTTTTGATAAAACGACATTACCCTAATAGAATTAGGGTTCTCTGAATAACATATAACTCAATATGTGCCTTCCCTAGGAAACTGATTATTATGGAACATTTCGACCCTTTAAGCATCTTGTGCGACAAGATGCTTAAAGATGCTTATTATCACGTTAACCATTGTTCTTTAAAGAACACAGCAGTCGTACACCGGCACATTATTACTCTACAACCTAATATTCTGACCTTACATCAGCTTTTTATACTTGTAAGATATATCTTGTCTATTTCAATGCTTGCTTAAAAGTTGAAGGTCAGATAAAGTATGAATTGTTACGAAGGAACAAATGCGTTTTTGTATTGAGCATGTTTCATGTAAATGTTGATGCAATAAGCATGACGGCCACTGGCTACAGCTGCCTTAAAATCATCTATGCTCTATGCCCTAACATAAGAGATTTTTTTTAGTTTAAATGTTTGTAATGAATGGAGCCTGTACGTGACATTTCTTTACTTATGCGGTCAACTTCTTCATGTCTTT
The DNA here is from genome assembly GCA_000969725.1 of Ophiothrix spiculata. Classification (NCBI taxonomy): domain Eukaryota; kingdom Metazoa; phylum Echinodermata; class Ophiuroidea; order Amphilepidida; family Ophiotrichidae; genus Ophiothrix; species Ophiothrix spiculata. The sequence goes on from JXSR01S013703.1 coordinate 111,205, forward strand.
GATACCGTTTGACTTATATGTATTTTCCATACGTCACTTGTTGGAGCTGTGTCGTCAAGCTTCTTGACTTTGTGGTTTGGCCTATTGTTATCACAAAGAATCAGAAAAAGTATACTTTTACCCATCTCCGATGTATGGTTAATGAGCCCTGATATGACCTTTCACATAATTGGATATAACTCATTAACCATACATCGGAGATGGGTAAAAGTATACTTTTTCTGATTCTTTGTGATTAGTGGAACACAATAGAATGGTTTTTAACACGATTTAACCAATTTTGAAATTTTGCCCCCTGTTTTGGCAGCCATTTTGTTTTATGCAAATTAATCATTGTTCAACCAACTAGATTTTTCTAGATGTTTGACTAGTTGTTGTATATGTTTGTCTGATATTATCCTGTAAATATCATTACTTTTGCAATTTGTTTGACTTATTTTTTTATTTTTACTAGCCTAATATGCATCAATTGAATAATAAATTCGATAAGATACACTTACTCAAGTTACTTGCAATAGGAGAAACTACCTTTGGTTTTCTTTTACAATTGATGTAAATAATTATGTAATTAAAAAAACTTATTTATTTGTACATTAGGGTGCATTGGCTCAGCATACAGTCTTGAAAACTTGAAGGTACAAGCAACTCAAAAAATTAGCTCCAAAGCTGTACACAGTAATATTAAGTAAAGGGAATTGAATTTGTCATGTTTTTTCATAGGTTACCTGGAAATGTAAAACTTTACAGTGTTAATTAACACACCATAATGCTGTTATCGCCCACTGCACGCTACACCGTGACCTTTGCATTGCTAAACCAAGTCGGAGATCTTTAACCAGGTTTAATTGACAAACACATACATGTATTGCAATTATCGCCCACTGCACGCTACATATCTTCAGATATTAACTCTATCGAGGACTTCCTGGCTGAAGTAACAAATCGATGAGCAGAAAGTTTAAATTTTCTTAGTTCCGTAGTATGGTGCACGAGTTTGGACCCAAATTTGTGAGGTTTTTGTGCTTTTATGTCACCTAGGTATGTACACAAAAAGGGTCTTATTTTAAAGTTTACATGTATAGCTACAAACATGAAGAAATATACATTTTCTTTGAGTTTTTATATACTGAGATATGGCGGATGATTCAAGATGGAAATCAACAGAAAATATTTTCCGTACAATATTTTATTTGATTTTAATTCTATCTCTCATAAAATTGACGCCCTTAAACTGGGAGGGGTAAAGATTAAAAGTAAAATCCGGCAAAGCACTCGAAGTAACACTAAATTCCTAAATATTTTAATTTGTCTCAAACACAGTGTCTATTTTCACATCTTTTAAGGTATTTAAAAATACCTTAAGAAAACTGGAAAGGAAGATGTCCGTTTCCCTTTATTCTAACAAATGACCCATGCACGCCTTCTTCATGCCACGATTTATCAATGTCAATCAGTACAAGGTTCCTGACAATGTAATTAAACTTGTCTAATTCTGACTAATTCCAAATGAAGAAGTGACCACTAGATATTCACCGTTCTACACTTTTGATATTAACTGAAGCTTGCAATCACCACCTCTTATGTCAGAATCCTTAATTACCTGGAATGCCTAAGAATTTGAAGTGTAAAAAAAACCCTTAATGTTATAGCCTTTGTTGACACCACTACTTCATGCGCTAACGCAAAGCAATGGTAATTCTTTTTTTAAAATCATGTTTTTTATTTTAGCATATTTACATAATATCTAGTAGTAAGTAAGTAATTACCTAGCATTCTAATCTGTTATAGATGAAAATATTTGTAAACTGTAAGTTTAAATAAAACAAACAGATAAATGACTTAAAGAAAGCTAAAATTATTAACTTAACTTTAAAGGGTATTTTAAGAATTATACTATTAACATTTGATACATATTTTTATATTAACACAACCGCATAGGTGATTATGAATCACTCTCTCAATGAGTTCAAACATTTCGTGGTCAGTAGCTCGGTAAGTTGACAGTTTGACTAATATAAATGTCAATTACCTCTAGGCAATTGCTATATTGATATCAAAACGGCGAGGTAAGTCTGGTGACATAAGATTCAAATGTGTCAAAAGGTTAGTCGTTCCAATTACTGTAGAATATTCCATGCAGTTAATTCTTCCCCTAGTCCAGCAGGTGGCTACATAGCTTTCCCGATTTTGTAAATTACAGGCAATTACTTGTATATTTGGCAGATGAACTGGTAATCTGTTTCAACAAAACTGTCATCGTTAACAATTTGTATGAGAAGAAGTAGTTCTGTTAGTACTAAAACGTTTGAATTGCAAAAGCAAAATGATTGCTAAATAACATTACAAACCAGGAATTTATAACTTTTATTGATTGTATTAACAAAATAAACCAGCAAACTTTTTCATTTTTGTTAGTTCTTGATTGCAAAACTTTACCAAAATTGCCAAGCACTTATCTTTAAACACTATTTAATCTACAATAAGGTATTTTTTAGAGTATACTACTTAGCTTACACTTAATTTGTGTACCCTGTCGTATTTTTTCAAACAAATATTTAAAATTTAAATTTGGCAATACAACATTTATTCACAAGAAATACATACAGATGTTAGCAAGGCCAATATTGATTATTCATAGCTAACGTTTATGACTGAGCCATTCTTTATGCGAGTTCAGTGTAGCGGATAGAGATATTGATTCCGGTATCCTAAATATTTGCTAGGTCAAGGGTTCAATTTTCTTGTTAACAATTTCCTGCTTGGGTAACTTTTCAACTAGGGATTGTGATTGGCTGTTGTAAAGCTGTGAGTGACTCATTACCATAAAGTTTATCTCTTGGTCTTCTGAATAATGTCTCACTGCTAAGACTTGTGAACAGTATGTTATAAATAAGCTAAAACACTTTATTCCTGCTGGAATATTACAATTATTATAGTAATTTGATTCTACCATATCTATTTTGATGGGCAATAAGGACAATTTCTAACAGAGCACATACGGCAAACTCGAAATGGGGCTTTTATGTATAGATGTTTCATCAACGATTGGCCAACTGCATTTATTTATTAACTATTTCACTAAACGCGCATATAACAAACAATGAGTCTTACGGAGGAGTAGACCAAAAGGTGAATAAGGCCAGATGATAATTTTGGATAAGGGATTTTTCGAGTTGGTTGCGGGAATGCTTTTCAGTTTTAGATGATTTTATCATATTAGGAAGGGAGTTCCACAGAATTGGCCTAGATGGAGGATGCTGCGATCAGGAAATATTTTCTATCGCTCGTTACAATTAGGTTGTTTGCCGATCTTGTTTGGTAATCATGAACTTCCGAGCGTTTAGTGAAATAGTTAATGAATATAGTTGGCAAATCGTTGATGTAAAAAAAACGGGTTGCTAATCAACAAATCTTATTATTTTTCGGACTAGCGGACCCTATTTTATTTTCGGACTGGCGAACCTTATTTCATTTTTTGGACACCTGGTACCTGTGCTTCTTGTTTGCGACGAGATATTTTTCTTAAAATCATAGTATCAAAACTATATTGATCTACTAACACTTTTGATTATGTCATTACATTTGAATAGCCCAAAAACATAACATTTTAGTCCAATTACTACTCCAATGTAAACAGTAGCCCATTAATGTGACATCCTTTGAGAAAGAAAAACGGAAACAACCAATTGCATTTCTAATTGACAAATTCTACTCCCGCGGCAAATTCTAAAGTTACCATTTGAAATATACTAAACATTATTTCGATAGAAATTGCTACATATTCTTAAGGTACGTATATGAAAACAACATAAAATATGATAGCAAAGATCCATACATTTGAGAATGTTTGTTTTTATGACAATTATACTTGTTCATTCAAAGAACTGCTCAATCGGTATATCTAGCTGTTTTCAAATCTTATTTGATGGGAAGAAATAACCCTACACAACTTTAACTCGATTATGTACAATATTGTTGATATAGGAAAACCTTCCTTATATCCGTAAAGTTAACATCTATTATGCATGTGTCAAGGTTATTATTATCTTGTTAATTCTTGAGTTGTGCTCTTTAAAAATAAGATTTAGGGATACCACAACAAACTTGTCAAGTATGTTTTGGAAATTTCGCAATCTACAATAAGTTGTTTCTAGATTTTTTATTTCAAATTATTATATGTATACATGATTGGGAAAATATATGAACTTGCCCAATGACCTTTCAATACATAGAGCTGCGGTATACACAAATTGAGTAGTAAGTCGCACAATTTTTGAACAGCCAAACTAAAATGATTTAATGGACAATATTGAACCTAGTTTTAAGATTTGTTTATCACCCCACAAACAGTGGTGTAGCCAGGCCTTCCTCCAAGGGTGGGCAAACCACCCAAGATTTATCCAATGAATTTTATTGAGCGACTTTACAGGGGTTCAAAGGGTCCGACTAGGCCGAGTTTTTCAAGAAAAATCGCCAAATATTGTGCTTTATGAAGTTTTCAACCTAATTTTTAGCGATTTTCAGCTCTAATTGTCGTAATTTTATGGGGATAAGGCAGTTCCTGCCCCCTTTATTTTTCTCCCAGGTCTTCAAAATTTCTCAAAAAAATTTTCGAGGTGGGCATTTTGCCCACCTTGCCGACCCCTGGCTACGCCACTGCCCACAAATGTTTATCGTTTTATCAATTTTTAAACAAGCACTATCATTTTCAATATTATTTGAGTTGATAGCATAGATTAAACACTTCAAAGTGGTGGAGTGTAATGGTAATAGATAAAGATACATTCTTATCTGTTCTCGTCGAAACCCCGAGATTCCGATGGACAACGGAAGACATACTTTAATTGTTTGCTTTTTACTGCTCAAGCGACGGAGCGAAGATTTGCTCAGGGTGGGATGGTTAGTTTCGCATTGAAATGGCACATTTGAAACATTTTGCTATGATTAACACGTCTCTCTTAGGAATTCCTGAGAATCCCTTTTCAACTGACATTTCAGTTCTTTTAGATAATAAAAATCACATCTATATATGTCTCAAAGAATTAAAATATGTAACGCATTTAAAGCTTATTGCAGTTATAAAAACTGTTGTAAAGATTTTATCGACGTTTGAAAATTACATATACTTCTCCTAAGTATTTCCGATAAAAAGAGTGACAATATTATGCTAATCTAAGAGCAGATATTAAATCAAAGTCGGATATCAAAATCATCTTTCAGTAACATATAATGCAATTCTTTAATACTAGTTTCATCGCAAATGTACATCGTCGAGGGCAGCATAGTAAATGAAAACTTCAATACCAAGCAGACGACTCACCATTCTTCTATCACTTGTATTGATATTCTTTGAGTTGGTAGCAAGTTTCCATTCTGTTACAACGTTGAGGAGTATAATTCTTGTGATGTTTTTGTATGCTAAGTAAATGAGAAGCATGGAACAGCGTTTGGTGAATATTATTTTCAGCTGTTAAGTGTGTTTTGGTTACAAACTACATTTCTTTGGTTTAGATGCAAGGCTTTTTATCAAGATTCACTTTAGTGTTTTTCTGTCATTTTGGTGGGATAAATTAAACTATCTGGAGAATATAGATTAACAGGACACTTATTTGTTGGTAAGTTTAACAAAAAATTTAAACTGTTCTCATTTGTTTATTTTCTGTATTTTTTCTGATAATGCAGCGTAAAATAGGAAGAAGCAGTGCTTTTTACGACATTTGACAGTGTATCAAAAATATCATAGTAGAATTCAGCCTTGCTTTCCTTCTGATATAGATTCGTGTATTTTGAACAATAAAAAACATAAAAAGTAAAACAAATCAAAACAAAACAAAACAAAAAAAGAAATAAAGCAGACTCGAATTTCTCGAGAGTTTTCTTTTTCAATAGATGCTCACAAAATGAAATAGATCATGTATTGGACATTTGTAATAAAATAAAAATTGGATCTTTTAAAATTTAGTTTTCAGTTTTATCTATGAGTAATTTTGTATTTCAGAGCTGTCGTTACTTCGCTATGCAATTTTAGCTATTAGTAAACACTTTTTTCTGAAAATGTTGAAACATTTTTCAGCTTTAAACTTCACGCATTTTTAAAAACTTATATCACAATTTTGGAAATTAAATCTTGAAAAAATATGAAATACGTATTATACATGATATGCCAATATAAACAAATATATGGTAACTCAACCACCAATTCAATTTTTAAGTGTCCTTTGTAAGATATCATAATTTAGCAATTCTATACTTAAACCTTTTGAACTATTGTTTCCTTTAAATGAGACTTGAGAAACCTTCTTGATAATTGTTTTGGTTCGATTATGTATCAATATTAAATTCATTCAATCTGTTATTGAATGTAAAGGCTCTGTCACACATCACCGTATAGAACCAAAATGTACCGTGTGTCAAACGGACAACCACCGTGTAGATAATGAGATGGACGTATACATAACGGACAAGCCGTTTTGATAACGCATTGATCGTACTTCTAACGAACACATGACGAACATCAATGAATACCACCAAACAAAATAAAAAACAGGGATAAAATACGTTATTCATACGTTTTGCTCTATACGGTGATGTCTGACAGAGCCTTAAGCTATTAGTAACACGTAAAGATGATTTAATTCTTCATACAAAACGAGGGATCAGAGTATAGTTAGCACAACCAGGCAGGTGAAGTTAACGCTTCAAGAATTTTACAATTTTCGTGAACTTCTTTTTACACTGAGATTATGATTGAAACGTGTGTTTCTAGCAGCAACTGATAATAAGTTACAGCCGTATTATTACTCCTTTTGTAAATTTAAGGGAACTATATTGAAGGATATTATATGAATTACGTGTACACTAATGGTTCTAATATAAGGTGTTTCAAATAAGTATGGAATACCTAAAGTTTTGGTTACAATGCGCTCATGCAAACATCTTTAACAAGAGCCAATCGGCTGTCAACCAACATAATTGTCTTCATATAGCCGCGCAAATTTGTGCATGTTTTTGTTGATTTTTCAGACTATCCTTTACAGTGTTTAAAAGACGTTCCAGTTATATCACTCATTTATTGGGACATCGAGAAGGAGATCGAAGTTGAAAAATACTGCTGCTATACAGTCATAAAGAATTATAGGAAAGGACATCCGTATTAAAACCACAATACAAAAATATATACAGTCATGAAAAACTATAGGAAGGGCAGATGATCAGATAAAAAATCCGTATTAAAAGCACAATAAAAAAACATATATAGGATTTTTTTTCTTCAATTAAATTGAAATGAATAACGATCTGAATTACACATATAAAAATGACACAATTAACTCTGCAATATTACAGAACAATATATATATACAATACCGTTCATATAAAATAAAGTACTAAAGTATACTACAAGAACATAAGAAACTGGTTGTCCGGTACTTTTTCAAGTGTTTTATTTGAAGAAATATAATTTGGAAAGAGTATCAAATATTCAATAAATACGGTGTACACCTTTATTTTTTTTTCACTTTAGGAGACGGTTGAACTTTTCACTTTTCAAAATATACTGTGTTCAATATTTTAACGTATATGTTATGATCAACAATTTTTGATACAAACACATTTATTATTAATACGGTGGTCGATAATTAAGATTTTACGGATTGTTTTGCCTCGTTTTGTTTTAAGTTCTTGTTTGCGGTCATTTTACAATTGATTAAAACCTTGATATCTTTTAGTTAAGAAGCTTAGCGTGGGAGAAAACACTAGCTCACTTCCTGGCTCTCATCAAGAAAAGAAACCAACTATTTTGTTAAATGACACTTAGAGTTCATTGTAATGTTCTTTAAGTGTTTACAATTGTGTTATTATGATTATTCCCCATAGACTTCACGTGTGGTAATAATTACCACCACATTTGTTTGGAACCATATCAAACGTGGTGGGTTATTTGCATAAATTATGACGTAACTACTTCCGCAGCGTACTACGACAATTAAAATTGATTTTTTTTTGTCTCATATGAAAGATGCAATTTTAAGCTTTAATTATTGACCCCTTTCGAATGCAAAGAAACATCCTAATTGGTATCAGTCATTGGGCTGATTCGGAAAACTATAGTTCTGAGAAAATAGAATTTAAAGTTTTTGTATTGAGAGATGATTTATATATTGGTTTTGATGTTGGAACTTGACTAATATGATAGAATACACCTCAAAGGAAACGTTTTAGAAATTCGACCTCGGACGTGATTTTTGACTATGCTTATCTTCAATGGCATCTGTCGACCTTTTGATACCTGTTGATATGACGGGTCGCGTATTATAGCATCTGATTGTATATTGACCAATTACGTTTTGATTTTTGTGAGTGAATGAACTGCACCAAAGACCTAAGATTAAGAGTTTATACCTAGGGAGCAAAACCCCTTTTTAGGTAAAACTGCAACGAGAAATTATTTTAAAGTGACCTATCTATTTGGATTCTATTGATCATAGGTAACAACACTAGGGTGGACACAAAATCAGTCACCTGCACGGGACCCTGCAGGAGGGGGGTTAAAGTCATTGCAGGGGGCAAACTTCAAAATTGGTCAAATTTTATTTTAATACATTCTAACATGTTTCTTTCATCATAAGGAAGCAGAAAAAGTATACTTTGACCCATATCTGATGTTCGGTTTCTGAGTTCTACAAATTTGCTGTACTCATGCATGTACTTGATATACCCAATGTTATTTTAAATAATGTAATAAGAAGATAAAATGTTTCCCTCCATTACTCATCGGTATCCTCTTTACCTTAAGGTAAATAATCTCACCTCGCTCAGTTTTATTATAAAATACCATAAATTTTGTGTAAGTGATGTTCTATATAATAAACTAATCGTACAAAGGGGATGATAATGCAGTGTGTAGCTTCACTCTATTATGTCATTAACAATGAAATGAACCATTTACTAAGAGATATGGCCAAATCATAGTCGGTCTCCAAACAAAATTTTTTCTTACCAAACATTTGGTCGTGACGTCAAAATGACGAGTGACTCCAAACAAAATAACGTCAACATCGAGTTGAGACCAAATAAAACTTCGCGCTAGATTGCTCATGTTATTGAATTGCCATTATACATTGGACCAAATGTTTGCTACCCGTTCATAGTTTAAATTCGATGGCAAGTATTTGGTGACATCACGATCAAATGTTTGGTAGGAAAAAATTTGTTTGGAAGCCGACTATGATTTGGCCCTAATACGAATTTAAACAGAAGGAATGTTTACATAAATAGACGATGAAGACAGAATAATGAGCGAAAGATACCATAAACCATTTGTATATTCGTGTTTTTTTTTTACATTACTAAGGTTTATTAGCGCATTAAATAACCTATACATAGCCTATTACTTATTACATAAGTAATAGGCTAGTTCCTTTAAAGAGCGACACCGGTCAACATAGCCCATCTAGTCTTAATTGTACTTCATGATGTTTGACTTTGCTTTGGAATTTTAAGAACACTTTAGTTTTACGTTGCTTGATACAAAGAAATAAAAGCGCTCATAGTTATGAGAATAAAAGCCTCAAATATTAGATGTTAGCCGTATAAATTATCGGTTTTTCTTTCCTGGAAACTCCATATGGTTTTCCATTAAAGTAGTTTTTAGATTGACTTTTATGATACATGTGAACACAAGTTTATAAAATACCGTATTTGATTCAAATTGTCTAGTTAGCGTGCTCTTCAATTACCCTGTAGTTTAAAATTCTTCATATTCTTGTTATAACAAGCGTGATTCAAAGGAAATATCGGTGCCAGATAAACCTTCAATATTGCCGTGTGTTTCCGGCACTCATTCTACTTTGTTCGTTAATATATGTATTCAAACATTTAAAATATACCCTAACGGGTTTTTTCGATGTTCATCTTCCCGAATATTCTTCTACTTCTGGCAACACGTTATCTAATCTTGATCGTCAAAGCCTGCAGTAGGGAAGTAATTCGAATAAGCAGGAAAAGAAATATTTTTAGAATATTTTTTAATACGTAATTCCCCGTAAAGTAATGTGCCAGATATGTCTTCATTTAATACGTCACTAGTAAACTACACTCTAATTCTAAAAGTTAAAATTGCGTTGTTTTAAGAAATTAAGTTGAAAGATGTTTAAAAATTATACAAGTTTAAACTGAAAATCTTTTAAACGTAGCTGTTTAAAGTGATTAAACCATTTAAGTATACGAAATTGCGCGAAGCTTTAAACTTTTTAAAGTTTAGACATAAATAGTAATGGCGTATCCGATCTGTATGGGGTCTTATCTCCGACTATACCTGAATGTGATCATCACGAAAGGCGCCGTAATACAACTCAAGTTGTCATCTAAATCTTACAGATGTGGGCATAGATAAACAGTGATAGATTTGGATTATAAATTCATGCCGGGATGTGAATATTTGCACAAACATAGGAAGATAAATGGACGATATATCATACAGCTTGTGCATTGCTGCTATTGCACGCTATCGTATACACACTGCATAGAACAATACCACAGAACAAATACACATGCCACAATCTGTGTATTGGCTGTTGATTACTTGATTATGCAGCGCCTTTCGTGATCATCAATGATCAATGTGTGGTGCCGGTTGAGCCAGGTAAACACGATGACAAACGTGATTATTATCACGAAACAAATACACAGAAACAAAGTCATATCCAATAAAAAACAGTTTAAACAACAACAGTTTATGCTTTTTAAACCATGGTTCTGTTTAAGGTTTAAACCAGCTACAGTTTAAAGCTTGTAACCATATATAGTTTAAAAGTTTAAACAACTATTGTTTAATCATTTAAACTATGTCAAAGTTTAAAGCTTTTAAACTTCTGTTAGAAAGGAGGCTATTTTAAGCAACGAAAGTGTAAAAAAGTTTAAGATTTCTACACTTACGAATCAGAGTGTATATATGTATTCTGATAGCATATGACTTTCTTACAATAATATTAGAAATAACCAATAATAAATGTATTACATTGCACTGTACGTACTGTACATTTCAAGTTTTATAAAATCTCAAACGATGTACCAGCAGCAATCAGATATCAGATTGAATTTATTGCACAGACAATGACAAGGTTCCGCATGCACTTAGGATATATATTGGAATGTGAATACCATAGCAACTTTGCTCAAGAGAAAAAAACAACCTTGTATAACAAAATACCAAAGTCAGAAAGCTCTTTTAAAATATCGAGCTATGGACGTGTACACTTCCCAGTGGGTACAGTGGAGAAACAGCGTTATAAATTTCCAAGCATATAACCCACCAGACTGTCGGACTTAATCTGAGAGTGAATTGAAAGGCACTAACAAAAGAAGACAAAATATGTGATGACTCACACCGAAAAGGGGGACTTTGCGACGATCTGCAAACTGAGATATCAGGCTTTGAAGTTGAGAAGTGGTAAAACTTTCGTCTGGGGATGAATTTGAGATTCTGTGATATTATGAATCTTCAAAGTTTTAAAAATCTTCCTACCAAGCCGTTTTCTATAAAATTGCGAAAAAAGATCATTTTTTGACAATTTTCTGACACCGTGTCAATTTCGTTTTCGCAATTTTGTGATCGGAAGAAAAAACATCCATATTAATTAAAAATATGCCTAATTTGCCATTTTTGTAACTGAATTAAAGATATGTATCTTTACAATGTCTGTGTCAAATTTGATGACGATTGAGTGCTCCTAAGTACCCGTTGCTAAGGAGAGTCTGTGTATAGTTGAATAGTAATCAATAAAATTGATACTATCACAAACCCAAACTTTAAAGCCTGTTTTCTCCAATTGTTATTTTTGAAAAGTGATCAACACGCTCTTACTAAAATAACCATTGTTGTATCGAAATGTTTAAGGTACCAAATTACTTGTGAAACTTTAAGCTTTCTCATGATGCCAAAAATTCAATTTTGATGTCGGAACCAAAGTCCCCCCTGTCGGTGTGAGTCATCACATATGATTGTCAATCGATCAACAAAGGACGCATTCACTGACGTGTTCTAACTGCATTCGATAAGCATGTTTATAGATATATTTATTTTGATATAGATATATTTTACAATATCGGTTAAGGATGAAAATAAAGATTTGGAAAACAAAATCATCATGAAGGCCTTTTAAAACGAAACTTTATTTAGTAATTAATTTAATGTTGATAATTTACCTTTTCAAAGATATTACACAAAATCATGCATCACTGTGATGTAATTACGTATTCATAGCTACTCACTTATTTACAACTAGATAAAGAGTTTGTCACAAGTAAAATCTTCTATTAACAAGCTAACCCCACAGTAAAATCAATTATGTACTTCGAACAAATATTGTATGATGTATTTTATCCTTAAATAAAGATTCATATTACACTTATACATGTGCAAAATGCTACCTTATTATTGATAAATTTGCTGATGGCACTGAGTCATTATTAATCAACAGGTATGATGAAAATAACCACAAGGATTTCCATCTGACATTGAATTGATACATGTGATATTTCAAAATAATAAGTCCAATCCCGTATAGGCAATATATTATCTTGGCTAAAATACTCTTGGTAATAATAATAAAACGATAGCAAGTTGATTAAAATGTTATAGTTATGAAATCGTCAGTTCCACAAACCAAATTTTGCCTTTTTTGTTTTGGTTTTCGGGATTTGAAGTTTGTGCGGAGCGGGAAGAATACATCGTTTTATTCGTTTTTGACCAAGATTGAAGGCCAGCAGTTCCATTTAATATTTAGCTATAAAAACGTATCCATAATTAACACGAAAATGTAACAAACCATTTTGAGATTTTTGCATCATTTGAAGTATTAGCGGTAATAATGACGGCATGCAAAGTTTCATTTTCAAATTCAAACACTATATATATCAAAGTATTTATATGTTCTCTTATTTTTAATTATCGTTGTAGACAACAGTAAATACTGGCTCCTATAGTGGAATTTTCAAAATCAGCCTTTCTAGAGATCAAATATAAACTCCAAATTACTTTTGATTTATCTGCAATCTATGACGTGAAAAATTGTCCAATATATGGTTATTGACTGTTATTTTCTAACATATGAAGTGTAAATCATCCACGAATAAAATTTCGAATTTGCCCAATGCCCCTTTGAATGCTATATAGTTCAAATAAGGGACTTATATTAAACATAGTCATAAACTGGTTCTGCTATTTTATCATGACTTTTTCATGAAAAAATATAACTTAATATTAAAATATTCATAACGCTCAAACGCCGGTATTTACAGCTGATTACGCAATTATTGCGTATTATATTACATTATTAAAATTACAATGAATGAAGAGTAAAACTCTCCGTGATATCGGTGCAGATTAGGCTGTTTGTCAGGTAACAACGTTTTCGTTTTAAGACTAAAAAAGACTTGGGAGTAATAAACCAGACAGTAAAATAATTGGAAGTAATTCTAAGTAGGTAATTCTAAGTAGGTGATATCATAGACAAAAGTCCTTTGTTGTATATTTCAGAATAAAATTCACCGATGCCATGTATATAATATAAAGAATCCTGGCTTTCCTTTTTCTGTATTTATATTTTCGATGCACTGGTAGTTGCATATTAGCATATTAGAGGAGAACATAATTTTTTACTGTAGGTGTTAGAACACAAACAGCTTTTATTGGATCTCAAGAATTTGTGACACTTAAAGGTACGAGCTAGAGATGGGTTTATTGCCTACGGCAAAAGAAGATTAGTTGTTTTTGGGTTTGTTTAATTTTTGATAAATAAGTAAATACTAGTAGTTAGTTTTCTTCCTATAAAATCTTATAATTTGCCTCTTAGGTTTAAGTTTCGAATTAAGCATTAAAATTTATAAATCTAACCATCATTGTATTACAAACCCTCACACCCATCTCATCGTTTAAAGGTGCATGGTCCGACTTTTCAAATTTTAATTTTACTGTCATATGAAAGATCACCACTTATTATATTTCAGTTTCAAATTTCAGTTACATCGGAACAACCGTTTTGTTTTTATTCCAATTTTGTATTTTCAATTGCGTATACTTAACTGTGTCAGTAATTTTATGGTTACAATTATTTAACACATTTTCACTTATATCTCCGAAACGCGACACATTTCATGCGTTAAATTTCACATGGGTAATGAGAAAAGTATGAGGAATATTTTGGTACCAACATCTCAGAAAGTTTGAAAAAATTCTGACCCAATCGGACAGGTCTCCTTTAAACTTGTACTGTCTAAAGAACACTAATGCATGTTCATTATCCACCTACTTCATCCAATAGCATCATAGTAAATATTATTTTACGCACACTGTTGAAAATTTGTTTGAAAATTGCTGGTCAATAAGGTGAAAAGAATGTTTAATTTTGAAGTTTATTTTTGAACTGAAAATGCAAAATTCTGTTAATTTTTGCATTTTTTCTTTAAGCGTTGTAATTGCTCTAATGAGTTTCCCCCTAATTTTCAAATATATTTATTTATATTAAAAAGTTGAAATAGTTTCATTCTTATACCAAAATACTTCCACACTCCTCTTTCTTTACTTTTATCTATTTATACTTTTACATGTTACCAGTAAAATTGTCTTCGTTAGACACAAACTCATGTAAAAACTTCATTATACGAGTAGTTTAAACGTTGCGATGTAATGTTGACATATATCTATTTTTACTTATAATTGACTGCTTTTCTCTGGTTTATAATATAATATCAGTCTCTGAAGTAAAAACAGGTTTTATTGATAGCAGTGTCACTTTGTTTCCTTAGAAACTCAAATAAATAGTCTATATATTCATTCAAACCCAACACATTAATCAAATTAAACGTAAAATACGTGTTTTATGTATGAAATTATATATATAATGGAAGAGGTCAAGTATGAAAGAATACGGTTGATAAATATATGTGATGGCTCACCCCGAAAGCGGGAAGACTATGCAGATGATATCAATTTTGATTTTATCATTTAATCTGTTAGAGCATTTTTCTAAGCTTTAAAATGACACTTTACTTGTTGAAATTGACCAAGACGATTAAATTTTACAACAGAAAATTTTCAGGAAATTCTTATTATTTTCGTTATTTTTTGCTGCCTATTTTCATCAGTTTCTCGAAAAGTGTTCTGTCGCAAAGTCCCCCTTTTCGGGGTGAGTCATCACATATGTAAGGTCTCAATTTGCATTTTAAAAAACTCCTTCAAACTGATACTGATAAAAGAAATTAACAGCGAATATTTGCTTCATTCTGTACAGTTATGTTTACTGTGTAAAAATTGTAAGGGTAATAAGTAAAGGGCCTACATGAGACTAATTTATGTACCAACTAGGTGAACCATTGCAGTTTTGTTCTAATAGAATAGGGTCAATTGACCAGTTAAAAACGATGATCTTAACATATTTTCCCTGGTAAATTTCTACATGAATCTTTACCAAAAAGTTTAACATTCGCACATATTGTATCCTGTAAATGAAAGATCAGTAACATCTGACTTGGATGTAAGTTAACGAATAAGAGAAAAACTGTTTTGAATGGAAGTCTGAAACTTTAATATATTTTTTGCAATTTGCTCAAGTATAACATACCACTGTAAGCGTCAGTCTTAATAGCATTACTACTTACGAGAAAATAATCAAAACGATGAGAAATATCAAAACAATTAAAAACAGATTTTTAAGTCACATTAAAAGCAAATTTCTCCATTTCTCCATTGGCACAGTTCATGTTATTTTGACTATAAGGAAACTATAATAATATTGGTTCCATGGACAAAAAAACCCATTAAATCTTCATTTTATTGACATTGTCTCTTAGAGCGATAAAATATATATGAAAAATATATGCTTTGTAGTTATAACCAATAAAAGGTTACTAATTATCAAATATCAGTTAAAAATGAATAGGATAAAATAATCTCATATTATTTACCGTTTGTCATATTCGGTCAGTAACACACAACCATTATAGCTCTCCCTATACGGTAGCTTATGTAGTTTTAGTATTTGGTACTTTGCGCGTTAAAAATTATTTAGGATTGTATGGGAATGTAATGTACTTCCAGAAATTTGACGTCATGAGGTATTTAAGAAAGCTTCATCACTGTACCTTATCTCACAAAATCATCAATAAATTTCTGATATATATGTATTGTGTTCTGATTCTAAAACGTCATGTGACGTAAGCTATACAATTAAACCTTATCAGAGTAACGATCTTTGAATTGGGCTTGCAGCAAAATGACTTGCGCATCAATGACATACATTTTATGTGCAAAGACGATCAGAGAAGTTATATGTGTGTCTCTCTGTCTGTAATTTATCTACAATCACTGTCAACTGATGTTATACTAAACTTTACCAACTGTAATTTTACCAAAGGTGATGACATACCCACTTAAAGGAGCTTGGTCCAATTTTTCAATATTTAGTTTTCAACGTCATATGAAAGATGACCACTTAAGATGAGATGATTGAATAACCCCTAATGATAATCGTTACATTATTGTACACTAATATATTTTATTTGTGTATGTTTCATTAGTATTTTAAATTATGTAGGTATGAAGGGTTTAATCAAACCTATGACAATTTACTTATCTGGATACTGTAATGTATTCTGCTACGCATCAGTTTAAATCTCAACATTGCGTTGAGACAAATAAATGTCGAAATACGCCATGTCGACAACACCCTTAGTGATAACGGCGGCCATTTTTCATTGTCTTGAATAATTTGGTTTTGGAATTATGTAGCATTGACATCTTGATAACATTCTGGGACACACTGTATTTGTCTAACCTTATTTGGTGGCAAAAAAATCAAATCGAACCACCCCTTCCCATAATATTTAGCAAAAAAAGTATTTTTGAGGGCGCTTTTTTTCCAAATTTTATTTAAGGAATGTATTATTTTGTACTTACATACTGCAAATATGAGCCAAATTTCATTGAAAATTCCATTTGGAAATGAGTTTTTAAAATTTTTGGCGGGAAAATTTTTACGCGACACGACAAATTTGTTTCTTGGCCGCCATTTTGAAACGGTTTGTCCGATTTTCGATTTGTTTTTCTTTGTTTTAGTTCTTTTGAAGTAGTTTAATATAACTGTGACAAGATTTTGTATGATTGTAAAATTCCGTCGCAAAAGCGCTTTTTCGGTGTTGACACCCCCCCCACCCCCTTGACCACTAACGGGCATGTGGCAGACCTTAACCACTTAAGTGTTAAACCTATTTGTCTACATCTCCATTTGCTTTTTGCATTACCCCCATTGTCACTAAAATAAAACAATTATTCCTGTCACGTCACTCAAATAAAAAGTTACTACAAATTGTATAAAGGGCACATCTACAGTCAAAATATATGGCGTTACTTTTATGAATGCGATTAATCAGAGCATCCTCTTCCGTTGTCCCATGGTCTCTAATTATTTCATTTGTAAGTAAAGTGATGTTTCCCGTTTTATATTTCCCGTTTTATATTAATTCATTCCATCAAGTTCAAACTTACATTCACATATATATGTTTTCATATCGCAGTGCGATTCACTCAAGTATATTTAACACATATGGTTATATTTCAGAAGACTTTTGATAAAACGACATTACCCTAATAGAATTAGGGTTCTCTGAATAATATAGAACTCAATGTGTGCCTTCCCTAGGAAACTGATTATTATGGAATATTTCGACCCTTTAAGCATCTTGTGCGACAAGATGCTTAAAGATGCTTATTATCACGTTTACCATTGTTCTGTAAAGAACACAGCGGTCGTACACCGGCACATTATTACTCTACAACCTAATATTCTGACCTTACATCAGCTTTTTATACTTGTAAGACATATCTTGTCTATTTCAATGCTTGCTTAAAAGTTGAAGGTCAAATAAAGTATGAATGGTTACAAAGGAACAAATGTGTTTTTTGTATTGAGCATGTTTCATGTAAATGTTGATGCAATAAGCATTAAGGCCACTGGCTACAGCTGCCTTAAAATCATCTATGCTCTATGCCTTAACATAAGAGATTATTTTTAGTTTAAATGTTTGTAATGAATGGAGCCTGTACGTGACATTTCTTTACTATGCGGTCAACTTCTTCATGTCTTTGATACCGTTTGACTTATATGTATTTTCCATACGTCACTTGTTGGAGCTGTGCCGTCAAGCTTCTTGACTTTGTGGTTTGGCCTATTGTTATCACAAAGAATCAGAAAAAGTATACTTTTACCCGTCTCCGATGTATGGTTAATGAGCCCTGATATGACCTTTCACATAATTGGATATAACTCATTAACCATACATCGGAGATGGGTAAAAGTATACTTTTTCTGATTCTTTGTGATTAGTGGAACACAATAGAATGGTTTTTAACACGATTTAACCAATTTTGAAATTTTGCCCCCTGTTTTGGCAGCCATTTTGTTTTATGCAAATTAATCATTGTTCAACCAACTATATTTTTCTAGATGTTTGACTAGTTGTTGTATATGTTTGTCTGATATTATCCTGTAAATATCATTACTTTTGCAATTTGTTTGACTTATTTTTTTATTTTTACTAGCCTAATATGCATCAATTGAATAATAAATTCGATAAGATACACTTACTCAAGTTACTTGCAATAGGAGAAAATACCTTTGGTTTTCTTTTACAATTGATGCAAATAATTATGTAATTAAAACAACTTATTTATTTGTACATTAGGATGCATTGGCTCTGCATACAGTCTTGGCATTAAATATGGAATATATTTTTTCTGTTTGTTTCCATCTTGAATAACCCACTATATCTCGGTATGTACCGAGTTTAGAAACGTGTGCTGTCTCATGTTCTTAACCACACTCATAAACTTCAAACCAGCTTCACTTTCATGCTCACTGAAGCGACACAGATACTATGGAAAACTTGAAGGTACAAGCAACTCAAAAAATTAGCTCCAAAGCTGTACACAGTAATATTAAGTAAATGAAATTGAATTTGTTATATTTTTCATAGGTTACCTGGAAATGTTAAACTTTACAGTGTTAATTAACACACCATATCAGAGGAGGTTTTCACAATATCCCATGATGCAATGCAACATTGTACAATGTACATGCAAATCCAATTCAACTCATATACTTTTGTACAGGTTTCTGACGTTTTTGAAGTGTCAGCAATGTGGGTAAACACTGGGCTGTTTTGAAAAGAAACACATCGTTGGAAAGGTATAAATGAGTACTATTCAATGGAATTCTCAAATTCCTAACTGCCCTTTGTCCAGAAAACCATTATTGCTTATTATATCTAAGTGTATCAGAATAATGCATTGTGGGATATCTTGAAAACCTCCTCTGACACCATATTGTAGTTATCGCCCACTGCACGCTACACCGCGACCTTTGCATTGCTAAACCAAGTCAGAGATCTTTAACAAGGTTTAATTGACAAACACATATTGAAATTATCGCCCACTGCACGCTACACCGCGACCTTTGCATTGCTAAACCAAGTCGGAGATCTTTAACCAGGTTTTACAAGGCATTTTGGGTGTGTCTTACGACTCTTACGTGTTTTTTCAATGGACTCGATCAAAATATCATCGTATGCTTATGAATATGGTGTTATGAGAACGAGAATTTCATGATCTTGATTGACATGTATGTACGAAGTTGATAGCTTAAAGGATGCGAGCGTGGTGGGCCAATGAAAATGGGTATGCCGAAACTCCTTGGCACAGGAAATTTACACCTGAAATAGCGCGGGAAATCCGAATGAGCTGACCGGGGTCTTGTTACAAAATGTACCTAGTCAGGCTTGCCCTTTGGTCTTTTGAGTTCACAAAAAATATCACATGAAAGCTTAGTAAATCAGGAACAAAATGTACGAAAAAAAAATCGGGGTCATGCATCAATTTCGAGCGTTGTGTGTGCATTGTATAGGAAATGTTGCTGATAACTGCAATATCAATATGCTGTTAGTAATACTATCTGATGAATCAATATTTCCGTTGTCCTAATCGAGAAGCGTACAACGTAAAGACTCTCCATGGTATGCTTTCCAATTGTTATTGGAGAGTTCTTGAAAGTATATCAGCTAAGGGCCCTGTCACACATCATGAAACGTATGAATAACGAACGAATAACGTACACTGGTTTGGTTATTGAAATACATGTAATCGATTAGTTATTAGTACGTTATTCGCAGGGTACGGTGATGTGTGACATGGTCTTAAGGCACCAAACGCAGCTCATCGATATTCCTAGGTAGGTTAATATAGTATGTATATAGTTAATCCAGCGTGTTACGTAACTCAGATGTTCTCAATATGGTTGCCATTCGAAGATCTTGCCGGACGAGGCAAGAACTCAAAGTCTGGATCTTCCACGAAAGTCTGGATTTTACGAGCACGATCGAGGTGAGAATTGTCATAGTAGAGCTTAAAATTGTTTCTAAAGATTTGTCTGGCCAATGACGATATCAAGCTTCTAGAATGCACTTGTGCTGGTGTTGATGAAAGCTGCCTTCAAAGGTGATCAGGGCCGATTTTCCAACTGCAAGTATAGCTCCCAGAAAGAAATGGTACCTTCTTATGAATGAATTGTTATTAGCATGGTCTCCTCCATATGGTGCGCGGGGAAGCTGAATATTCTTTTCAGCTGATATCCCGTTTCAGCTATTTTTAATCCGAATTCGGATACGGGTATACGAATTGTGATACGGAATATCCGAATTCGGATACGTATCCGAATTGTGAGTTCCGCCGAACTGAGATGATTGATGTTCTACGGCTATTTTTCACATTAGAACAGCTGTTTTCAATGCCAAAGCATTTTTTAGAAAGGATATTGATTTCATGGAATCTACGATTTTTCACAGTGACGTAGTGGAGGGCGGCAAAACTACTTTAACGTAGGGTTGGTGCAGCTCAGTAAAAAAACATACTCTTTGTTACTTGTTTATATGGGTCATTGTTCATGCCCAATTAAATTGTCTAATGGCAGATACGCACATAGAAGCATATCAGTTCGGCGGAACTCACAATTCGGATACGTATCCGAATTCGGATACATTTCGTATCCGAATTGTGATACCCGTATCAGAATAAGGGTATGGAGGGGTATCTGAATTCTGATACACATCTCGTGGCGCAGGAATCAAATCGATAGCGCAAGCTGGCAAGTACATGTAAAACATCTTTCTTACATTTATGATAGATTTATTTGTGGAAATGTCATTTTCATCTGTGCAATTCCAGCGGAACAGGTTCGAAACATGTCCTGATAGCTTCTTATCACAGAAAGAAAAATAATTTGGTCAAAACTTTCTTAGAAGTTAGATGACAAATGATAATAATGTTATTGACTTTTATACATACCAGTATGGTGCGCGGTTAAGCTGAATATTCATTTCAGCTGATATCCCGTTTCAGCTGTTTTTAATCCAAATTCGGATACGGGTATCAGAATTATGAAGAGTATCCGAATTCGGATACGTGTCCGAATTGTGAGTTCCGCCGAACTGATATTGCACCAAATTCTTATTTGGTAGAATTTTGTTTGCAACTCTGCACTGCAATAATTCTTTCTTTCTTTCCTGTTGGACATGGTCTAGAAGCACGTGTATGGCAGTGCCTTGGCATGGTGTTGGACACATGCCCTGATTGGTAAAATCTTCAGATATTAACTCTATCGAGGACTTCCTGGTTGAAGTAACACATTGATGAGCAACAAGTTTAAATTTCCTTAGTTCCGTAGTATGGTACACGAGTTTTGACCCAAATTTGTGAGGTTTTTGTGCTTTTATGTCACCTAGGTATGTACACAAAAAGGGTCTTAGTTTAAAGTTTACATGTATAGCTACAAACATGAAGAAATATACATTTTCATGGAGTTTTTATATACTGAGATATGGCGGATGATTGAAGATGTAAATCAACCGAAAAATATTTTCCGTACAATAGTTTATTTGATTTTAATTCTATCTCTCATAAAATTGACGCCCTTAAACTGGGAGGGGTAAAGATTAAATGTAAAATCCGGCAAAGCACTCGAAGTAATACTAAATTCCTAAATATTTTAATTTGTCTCAAACACAGTGTCTATTTTCACATCTTAAATACCTTAAGGAAACTGGAAAGGAAGATGTCCGTTTCACTGTATTCTATCAAATGACCCATGCACGCCTTCTTCATGCCACGATATATCAATGTCAATCAGGACAAGGTTCCTGACAATGTAATTAAACTTCTCTAATTCTGACTAATTCCAAATGAAGAAGTGACCACTAGATATTCACCGTTCTACACGATATTAACACTGAAGCTTGCAATCACCACCTCTTATGTCAGAATCCTTAAAGGGGCATTGGACAAGTTCAGCCTCATCCCAAAACTTGTCCCCAAACATTTTGAGATTTTTGCACCATTGGAAGTGTTAGTGGTAATAATGACAGCATGCAAATTTTCATTGTCAAATTCAAACCCTATATATCAAAATATTTAGCTATTCTCTTATTTTTAATTATCGTTGTCGACAACGATAAATATTGCCCTCTATAGTAGAATTTCTAGAATTGGGCCTTTCAGGAGATTTGATGAAAAATCCAAATTTCTTTTGAATTTTCTGCAATCTATGATGTGAAAGGAATGTTTTACAATCAAATCTTTGGCTCTTTCTCACTGTATAGCACCAATAAATACGTTTAAAGATGAGCCTCATACCCAAAACCAACAAATAAAATAAAATTCAAATTTTTGACTTTTTAGAAGGTTTTGATCAAAAATTTCGCGATATCTGGTATTGACTGTTATTTTCTAACATAGGATGTGTAAATCATCTACAAACAAAATTTCAAAATTTTGTCCAATGCCCCTTTAATAACCTGGAATGCCTAAGAATTTGAAGTGTAAAAAAAACCTTAATGTTATAGCCTTTGTTGATACCACTACTTCATGCGCTAACGCAAGGCAATGGTAATTCTTTTTTTAAAATCATTTTTTTTTATTTAAACATACTCACATGATATCTAGTAGTTAGTAAGTAATTACCTAGTATTCTAATCTTTTATAGATGAAAATATTTGTAAACCGTAAGTTTAAATAAAATAAACAGATAATGACTTGAATTGAGCTTAAATCATTAAGTTAACTTTGAACAGTATTTTGAGCATTATAATATTATAATTCTAAGTAACTTTTTCATATTGACACTACCGTATAATTGATTTTGAATCAATCTCTCATTGAGTTCAAAAATTTCGTGGTCAGTGGCTCGGTAGGTTGACTGACAGTTTGACTAATATAAATATAAAGTATGATCAATCTTTGCTGTAATAAATATCAAAATTTAACAGGTGTTCGTATTTATAGGTATGGGAAATTGTGAGTTGCATAACCTGTAAGTTACAGCTTCAAAACATTCAGACATGTTTTCAAAATAACAAATTCGCTAATATCCGTAGTTGCATTTACAAGTTCCAACCCCGAATCTGAACTTGAAAAGCTTATCTACTCAGATCTTTTGGAGAAATATCACAATTTTTTATCAGAATGATCACAGTCAATGAATGTAAAGTTGCTTTAATTACACAGGGTTAATCTTTGTTGTGTTTTAAGCAGCAGAAAAAGTCTAAGGCGGAGTCATATCTGTAAGGAAAGTTGAAATAATTTAGTGCTCAAACACATGCGTTTTGACAAAATCCCTATATTTTCTTTACGAACATGTAATTTCTAAATGCAGCATGCTATTCTATGAAAAAATTTCATAGCGCAAAAATCATTTTGGATAAAACAGTCCTTGAAAGAGTTCAATTAACGAATGCTTAACATGTACACCCCATATCGATTGCATATCAAAAACAGTATCTAAAAATATAGGTGTTATTAGTAAGCTAAAACACTTCATTCCTGCTGGAATACAATTATTATTATTGGCAATAAGGACAATTTCTTACAGAGCACATACGGCAAACTGGAAACTGGGGTATTTATGTATAGATTTTTCATAAACGATTTGCCAACTGTATTTATTAACTATTTCACTAAACGCTCGTATAACAAACAATGAGTCTTACGGAGGAGTAGACCAAAAGACAAATAAGACCAGATTGTCTACCCTTTAGAAAGAACTATTTGTTATAGAAAAAGAACGTTCATGAATAGTTTAATAAGACAAGATACAAAGGATGACGCCCCAAAGATGCAACTGTAAAAAATATATGGTTCAATCATAATTTTGGATAAGAGATTTTTCGACTTGGTTACGGAAGTGCTTTGCAGTTTTAAATGATTTTATCATATTAGGAAGGGAGTTCCACAGAATTGGCCAAGATGAGTGGATGCTACGATCAGCAAATGTTTTTCTATCGCCTGTTACATTTAGGTTGTTTGCAAATCTTGTTTGGTAATCATGAACTTCCGAGCTGTTAGTGAAATAGTTAATAGATACAGTTGGCAAATCGTTGATGTAAAAAATCGGGTTGTTAATCAAAAAATCTAATTATTTTTCGGACTAGCGGACCCTATTTTATTTTCGGACTTGCGAACCTTTTTTCATTTTCGGACTAGCGAACCATGTTTCATTTTCGGACAAGTGTACCTTTTTTTACATTTTCGGACTGGCGAACCTTAGGATTAGCGAACCCTTTTTAATTTCGGACTAGCGGACCGTATTTCATTTTCGGCCTAGCGAACCCTATTTCATTTTCGGACCAGCGAATCTTTGAACTACTGAACCTTCGGACTGGTGAGCCTTCGGACTAGCGGGCTGTAATCCTCACCGACCCCCTCCCCTATACACCCAACTTTGTTAGCCTACCTTATTACCCCACCTTAGTGGTATTCCCGATTTAGTTTATCAAAGTAACTGCAAAGGATGTAATAAAGAAAATGCTTTTGGTAGTATTACCTTTACTTTTTTATACAACGGGGGAAGGGGGGGGGGGAACCTGAGGGTGTTGCAACAACCCTACATCTGCTATCCTATTCATCAAAACATTTTTATGCAATTATATTTGAAGGATCTTTTTATTCCTATAAAGATGTTTTGCTTAGGTAGTATGTAGAATGCTAAAAAGTGTCTTTATAAAGATGAATATAAAAGTTTCTCTGTAGGGTGTGTAATAATCCAGCAGGAATAAAGTGTTTTAGCTTTTTAAGCCTACAGTCCCTGCTCGGCTGAATGTCATGTTTACTGCAAGTTTTTACCTACTTTCACATATCAGAATATCACAATTTTTGGCGTACATATTAAATAGAGTCTTTAGTTTATACATTGAAGTTTACTAGTTATTTCACGTCCATTATCAAGGTCAAAATGACGCCTAAAGACTACTTCGAAAAAGTTGACCCTTTTTCGACGAAACCTCATAATTTCATGATGTTAATTAAAACAATTCAACTGGTTTCAAATTTTGACAGATTGTAGGCTTGATACTTCTTATTGAATTACAATCAATGTTTTATAAATATGCTGAGTTGATTTTGAATGATAATGTAACAAACCTGCATTGTTTTGCCCGAAAATCCGGACGTGAATTACGATTCTGAGTTCGCCCTGTTTGAGCTGTGAATTGCCTGTTTTAAGTATCTAAATCATCTACATTTTGTCTGATATACGCATTCGCATAATTTACTTACAAATTGATTTTTCCAATGAGGCAATATTGCAATTTTTATGTAAACAAAAGAAGAATACGGCATTCTAATGTTTATGTTTTAGATTTTAGTTCACGATCTCAACGCTGCCTTGATAGCTCAGCGGTAGATCCCTTCCTTCGTAATGCATGACTAACCCCTGCCATAATCCATGGTTCGAGTCCCCGCAAAGGCAGTGGAAACATACTGATTGAGCAGATGGATTCCATTTACCCTTAAAGATACAACTTCTAAAAGTAGCATAAATATTAATAAATGCACATACAGCGCCGGGGCCAGGAATCGAACCCAAGACACCTGCAACTCATAGATGCAAAGCGAACGAAGTACCGCTACGCTAACCCGCTTCTCCGCTTGCCAAGCGCTTATCATTAAAGAGTATTTGATTTACGATAAGGTATTTTTAGAGTATACTACTTAACTCACATTGAATTTGTGTATCCTGTCGTATTTTTTTCAAACAAATATATACATTTTAAATATCAAAGCTGTTGCTATAGAGTAAGGGTTTTAATGAAGAAATCTATTTTGTCAGTGAATCAGAGGAAGAAGATGATTAATGTTCTACGGCCATTTTTTCACATTTGAACAGCCGTTTTCAATGCCAAAGCATTTTTCAGAAAGGGTATTGATTTCATGGAATCTACGATCTTTCACAGGGACGTAGTGGAGGGCGGCAAAACTACTTTAACGTAGGGTTGGTGCAGCTCAGTAAAAACACGTACCCTTTGTTACTTTTTTATATGAGTCATTATTGCCCAATTAAATTGTCTAATGGCAGATACGCAAATAGAAGCATATCAGTTCAGCAGAACTCACAATTCGGATACGTATCCGAATTCGGATACCCACGTAAATTTCGTATCCGAATTGTGATACCCGTATCAGAATAAGGATATGGAGGGGTATCTGAATTCTGATACACCTGTCGTGGCGCAGGAAACAAATCGGTAGCGCAAGCTGGCAAGTACATGTAAAACATCTTTCTTGCATTTATGATAGATTTATCTGTGGAAATGTCATTTTCATCTGTGCAATTCCAGCGGAACAGCTTCGTACATGTCCTGATAGCTTCTTATCACAGAAAGCAAAATAATTTGGTCAAAACTTTCTTAGAAGTTGGTTGACAAATGATAATAATGTGTTTGACTTTTATACATACCATTATGGTGCGCGGTGAAGCTGAATATTCATTTCAGCTGATATCCCGTTCCAGCTTTTTTTAATCCAAATTCGGATACGGGTATCAGAATTGTGATACGGAGTATCCGAATTCGGATACGTAACCGAATTGTGAGTTCCGCCCATAATTCTTATTTGGTATAATTTTGTTTGCAACTCTGCACTGCAATAATTCTCTCTTTCTTTGCTGATGGACATGGTCTAGAAGCACGTGTATGGTAGTGCCTTGGCATGGTGTTGGTTTGCCCTGATTGGTAAAATCTTCAGATATTAACTCTATCGAGGACTTCCTGGCTGAACTAACACATCGATGAGCAACAAGTTTAAATTTCCTTAGTTCCGTAGTATGGTGCACGAGTTTGGACCCAAATTTGTGAGATTTTTGTGCTTTTATGTCACCTAGGTATGTACACAAAAAGGATCTTAGTTTAAAGTTTACATGTATAGCTACAAACATGAAGAAACATACATTTTTTGGAGTTTTTATATACTGAGATATGGCGGATGATTCAAGATGTAAATCAACAGAAAAATATTGTCCGTACAATAGTTTATTTGATTTTAATTCTATCTCTCACGCCCTTAAACTGGGAGGGGTAAAGATTAAAGGTAAAATCCGGCAAAGCACTCGAAGTAATGCTAAATTCCTAAATATTTTAATTTGTCTCAAACACAGTGTCTATTTTCACATCCTAAATACTTTAAGGAAACTGGAAAGGAAGATATCCGTTTAACTGTATTCTAACAAATGACCCATGCACGCCTTCCTCATGCCACGATATATCAATGTCAATCAGGACAAGGTTCCTGACAATGTAATTAAACTTGTCTAATTCTGACTAATTCCAGATGAAGAAGTGTCCACCTTTCTACACTTAAGATATTTACTGAAGCTTGCAATCACCACCTCTTATGTCAGAATCCTTAATTTCCTGGAATGCCTAGTGTAAAAAACCTTAAGGTTATATCCTTTGTTGATTCATGCGCTAACGCAAAGCAATGGTAATAAGTGAACTGAACTAATCTTTTTTAAAAATCATTTCTTTTTTATGTTAGCATATTTAAATAATATCTAGTAGTTTAGTAAGTAATTACCTAGCATTCTAATCTTTTACAGAATGAAATAGTTGTAAACTGTAAATGAAATAAAATAAACAGATAATGACTTGAAGAAAGCTTGAATTATTTTGTTAACTTTAAACAGTATTTTGAGCATTATAATATTATAATTCTAAGTATATTTTTCATATTAACAACCGCATAGGTGATTATGAATCACTGTCTCGTTGAGTTCAAACATTTCGTGGTCAGTAGCTTGGTAGGATAACTGACAGTTTGACTAATATAAATGTCAATTACCTCTAGGCAATTGCTATATTGATATCAAAACGGCGAGGTAAGTCTGGTGACATAAGATTTATGGATTCAAATGTGTCAAAAGGTTAAGTCGTTCCAATTACTGCAGGATATTCCATGCAGTTAATTCTTCCCCCAGTCCAGCAGGTGGCTACATAGCTTTCCTGATATTGTAAATTGCAGGAAATTACTTGTATATTTGGCAGATGTACTGGTAATCTGTTCAACAAAACTGTCATCGTTAACAGTTTGTATGAGAAGAAGTAGTTGCTAAAGCAAAATGATTGCTAAAAACCATCACAAATTAGAAATTTATTATAATAAAAGAAATACAGATGCAAACATTTAACTTTTGAAATAAGTAGGGTTTTTAACTGTTATTATGTTGTATTCTTTGTTTTCATATACTATGACGTGAACGACACTATTTGGCCCTGAATAGCGTGTAACAGGGGCAATTTTAAATCTCTTACCTTATAGTCAAAGTTATACAATTTCATTAAGTATACTAAAATGTTTGATGCTAATAACTTGCAATTTTGAAATTAAATTTCACTGAATTCAGTCATCGGCACATTTAGATAGTATAATTTACTTGAAAAACAGTTAACATTAATATGAAAGTGTGTATTTTCCCTCTTCGGCTATATCTGTGCGATACAGAGTGTAACAGGATCTGTTGGTTTTTGAGGGACATCCCAAGTATAATATTTTGTTACATTGTAGTTCTGCTGTTTAATGAACAAAAATGGGGATTGGTGTTTACAATTGTTACAGTAGGTCATGGTCATAAAACTGAAAAAATTAGATATAGTGCACAATAAAACAAGTATGGGTTTATGGAGGACTTTTATTGATTGTATTATAGAAATAAACCAGCAACATTTTACATTGTGATTAATACTTGATTGCAAAACAATACCAGAATTATAAATAAATAAATAAATAATAAATAATTATTGCATTTTTATAGCGCCTTTATAACAAAGCGTTCATGATTCGCTGCAGCCTGCAGGTAAATCGTCACAGCCATTTCACTTCACTTAGAAGTGGTGCTTCCGTAGAGCACATTCTGTCGGTACTTCGGCTGTAATATTCACCCTTTGTGCAACTTCCCATAACCTGGGTGGGGGCAGACGGACAAATCTAGTGTCAGTTTTAGATGCAGGAGGAAGACCGGAATACCCGGAGAAAAACCTACGGAAGCGAGTATGGACTGTAAACCAAATGCACATACAGCGCCGAGGCCAGGAATCGAACCCAAGACACCCGAAACTCATTGGTGCAAAGCGAGGGAAGTACCGCTACGCTAACCCGCTTCCCCGCTTGCCAAGCGCTTATCATTAAAGACTATTTGATGTGCGATAAGGTATTTTTAGAGTATACTACTTAACTCACATTGAATTTGTGTATCCTGTCGTATTTTTTTCAAACAAATATATACATTTTAAATATCAAAGCTGTTGCTATTAGAGGGAAAATATTTTTCATATCGCAGCCTTAATATCAGAAAATATAAGTCATTTAACACTGTTTACAATTCACCTTTAATAGTAATTTAAGGGATGCTCAATGCAATTTTAATACCAATCTCACATACGTTAACCACCTTCTAACAAAGCGATTTTCTATAAAATGGTGTCCGAAAAAGGGTTCCTTTTATCCATACATACGGAGATTGCAATTAAGTATGATTTTACGTCTTTATGACGTCATCAAGTATGATCAATCTGAAAAATGCGACTTTGATGTAGTACATATCAAACTTTAACAGGTGTTCTTGTTTATAGGGAAGGATTATTGTAATTTTAATATGTCCTGTAAGTTGCAGCTTCAAAACATTCAGACATGTTTTCAACATTGCAAATTCGCTAATAGGTGTAGTTGCATTTATTAGCTCCAACCCCGAATCTGAACTTGAAAAGCTTATCTACTCAGATCTTTTGGGGAAATATCACAATTTTTTATCAGAATGATCACAGTCAATGAATGTAAAGTTGCTTTAATACATAGGGTTGGTCTTTGTTATGTTTTAAGCAGAAGAAAAAAATCCAAGGCAGAGTGATGTCCGCAAGGAAAATTGAAATAATTTAGTGCTCAAACACATGCGTTTTGACAAAATCCCTATCTTTTCTTTACGATTATGTAATTTCTAAATGCAGCATGCTATTCTATGAAAGAAATTTCCATAAAAGTTAATATAACACAATTGTCATTTTGAATAATACAGTTCTTGAAAGAGTTCAATTTATGAAATTTCTATACGAAAAATACTTGATGACGAATGCTTAACATGTACATCCCATATCGATTGCATATCAAAAACAGTACACTCTTAAAACATTTTTTACTCTTGTTGAGTAAGAATTTACTCAACGGTCACAGCTCATTTTGTTGAGTAAATCCTACTCAACGTTGGGAAAACTTTACTAAACATTGAGTAAGATGTGCTCAACGTTGAGTAGTATTGACTCAACCGAGCAAGATTTTACTTATTGTTGAGTAAGATTTTACTCAATATTGAGTAAGATTTTACTCAGCAATGAGCTGTGACCATTGAGTAAATTTTTACTCAACAGAGTTAATTTTAAGAGTGTATCTAGAAATATAGGTGTTATAAATAAGCTAAAACAATTTATTCGTGCTATAATATAACACACCCTTTTTTGTAATTTTATTCTACCATATCTATCTTTACTTATGGTATCTTAATATAGGGAAATACTTATAAATCACATATAGTAAAATTTATAAAAATCCAAAAATGTGCAATATGGACAATTTCTAACAGAGCACATACGGCAAACTCGAAATAGGGGTATTTATTTATAGAGTTTTCATCAACGATTTGCCAACTGCATTTATTAACTATTTCACTAAACGCGCGTATAACAAACAATGAGTCTCACGGAAGAGTAGACCAAAAGGCGAATAAGGCCAGATGATAGTCTACCCTTTACAAAGAACTATTTGTTACAGTAAAAGAACGTTCACAGTTTAACAAGACAAGACATAAAGGATGACGCCCCAAAGATGCAACTGTAAAATATATGGTTCAATCATACAGACTTGACATTAAACAAACCTTATTTCATTTTCGGACTAGCAAACCATGTTTCATTTTCCGACAAGTGAATCTTTTTTTCATTTCGGACTGGCGAACCTTACGATTAGCGAACCCTTTTTAATTTCGGAGTAGCGGACCGTATTTCATTTTCGGACTAGCGAACCCTATTTCATTTTCGGACTAGCGAACCTTCGAACTAATGAACCTTCGGACTGGTGAACCTTCGGACTAGCGGGCTGTAATCCTCACGGACCCCCTCCCCTATACACCCAAGTTTGTCAGCCTACCTTATTACCCCACCTAAGTGGTATTCCCGATTTATTTTATCAAAGTAACTGCAAAGGATGTAATAAAGAAAATGCTTTTGGTAATATTGCCTTTTCTTTTTTATGCAACGGGGGAAACCTGAGGGTGTTGCAACAACCCTACATCCTCTGTGTAGACAAAGGTTAAACAGGGACAAATCTATTTCGATAATTATTTGCTATCCTATTCATCACGATATTTCTATTCTCAAAAAGATGTTTTGCTTTATAGGTAGTATGTAGATTGCAAAAAGGGCTTCTTTATAAAGATGATTATGAAAGTTTCTTTGTAAAGGGTGTGTAATAATTCCAGCAGGAATAAAGTGTTTTGGCTTTAAAGATGCAACTTCTAAAAGTAGCATAACTATTTATTTGAAAAGGAGGTTGTTTTACACCGAAAAAGATAACCGGATGTACAGAAAGAGAACAAATTTAATAATGTTATGTAGTATTCAACCAGTAACAAATGCCATTTTCTCCGCAAACATCGTGCGGTTTGTGCAAGAGTACCTTTTTATGGTAGAAACAAAATAACACGAAACCTAAAACAAGTTATTTTCAGTCAAATTCCACATAAACTGAAAAACGTTTGTCGACCTAATTATTCTGCTTTTCAAATTTACCTTAAGAAGAAATTAATTGAACTATTTCATTGAATTGCCTAAAATTCAATTACCATTTCGTACAATAGATATCTTTTGTTTTTAACATAGTGTTTCTATTATTTGGTACCCTATAATCGTTAACACCAAATTTTAAAATTGATTTATTCTATCGTAATAATAGGTATGACATCTTTTCAAGCCGAATCAAACTATTGCATGCTGTATCTTTACATTCCTTATCTCTATGTGTTTATTCTGAATAGCTAACAGCTCTTATAACAAACGTACAATTTTTAAATATACTCCGACCTAGATATGATATCAGGAGTAGAATAAGTTTCAAAAAATGAGACACGTTAGTCATTTCTTTCATAAATCTCAGCCTTGGGTATTTAGAGAGAATGTTACTTTTGACATCGTTCTCCAGATTCACGCACTGTATAGTGACAAATCTAGACCGGTCAAACACAGTTTATGTATAGCTTATCTTTAAAACAAAGTATCGGTATTACACATACGTAATGTGTTTTATTCCTTAATTCAATACTTCGTGTTATATTTATCAAGATGACTAAACTAAAAATGCGTCAATTATTTTATTTTTTGTTTCAAATCAATGTAAGCAGTAAGAAGATCTTTTACGAATTCTTACTGGGACAAATTCTAAATTCATAAGTTAACAACATTCAAGTTTCTATAAAAAAATATAACAAAAGCCCCCAAATCACAGGATTACATCAGCCTATAAAATGAAAAAGATACTAGTATAATGTGAACAAATATAGAAAAATACATCCCTCTAAGATTGCTGCTATTATAGTGACTTTATATACAGTATATATATATTGTAAGACAATAAGAATATATATTTTTATCTACGCAGCAGCTGAGAGAAAAATATTAATTACTTAATTAATTGATATTATCATATTTTGCTTTTAGCTGTAAATTAAATTGTTTTAATCATGTTAATCAAAGTTGTTATTTACAAAAATATATATGATATTAATTATGCTTATTCGTCAATGTAACACGCCTTCATGACACCCTAGGAAGACGAGGGCATAAGTGAATACAAATTGTATTGTGCACTTTTCCATTTTACTTCCACTGACTCATGTACATTTTGACAAAAATAAGTGAAATCTGTTTCGAATACCTTCATGAAAATAAACTGCTAAAACAGTGAAGTAAAGTAATGTCACGCTTCTTTTTTATTGATGAAACTATAATGATGATATTTGAAACGATAATTGGTGTAAGTTTGTCATGTTGCAATAGGGGACGTGTCGAAATACTAGTAAAACCAGGATGATACGTCATGAATTCATAATTCTCCCATGAAATGGGCTATTAAAATCATATTAGAAGTCTGATTGATAAACAGTGAGTATTGAGGTCCTATGGAAATGAGCTTACTTATAATGAGCAATGTAATGTTTCGATCTGACGATCGAAATTACGAAATATTGGTTGCAGATTTTTTTATTAACGTGACCTGCCAAAAAAGCTGACTTTGAACCCTTATTGTCTGAAAAAGAAAATGCATTTTGGGAACGTGGGTATGAAAATATGAAGTTTTTCCTTTATAATGTAAGTAAATTTTTTGCCATTTGTAAAAAATGTTGCATAATATAATATTTTCTATAAAAATAAACGATTTTGAGCCCTTTTAAACAAAACGAATTTCAACTCTTACATCAATGTTGTTTTATAAGATAAAAAGACGTCAGTTTGGTTGATTCTGCTAGTAAAAATATGAAAACTCAGATTGATGACATTTGAAAAATATGTTTTGCCTATAAGACTTTAAAATTGAAGAAACACAAGGAAAAATAAATACGCTGATGTGGTGTATGAAAGGTACCTAATATCGGCTCTTCATGATAATTGCCTGCACTTTGTATTGCGATAACCAGGCACCAAGAAGTCGTAGTACTCACTCGGGCAGACAACTCCAACTTCAGCACGCGGTGCATTATTTTTGTGCAATTTCATTTAGGTCAAGTAATACGTAGAATAAATTATAAACAGTAATCAAATGAGCTATGAAATATATGGAAATAAAGGGTCAGGGACCTG
>JXSR01S013706.1:15250-28501 GCA_000969725.1 Ophiothrix spiculata
GTTTATATTGGCATAAGTTGGCTTGATGTTTAGTTTAAAGAAAACGCAGAAGACATGGATTAAGTTTTAATCAAAATTCATGAGTATTTGAAACTAGCACCAATGAACTGAATTTCTATGTTTTATATTCCAGCAAAGACACTTTTATATCAATTGTGACGAATTCTTTGTCAATTTAAGATGTTATAATTTTTTTCGTTTTAGGATTCATGTTTTGGTTTAATTGTCTGCTTATTTGGGAATGTTGTGCCTCAAACTACCCTATCAATTTAACCTGCTTCCTGTGAAAATCAATTGAGGCCAAAAAAATTGTTTGTTTGCCGCCCTCCAGTGGAAAAATTAAAATTTTGGATCGGTCGGTCGGTTGATCTTTTTTCCCCATTTGTTTTTACTCTTCACATATATTTTAAAGAATGATGTCATTCCATGGATTTTATCATGAATACTACTAGTAAGCAATGCAGGGCTTAATCAAAGATTGTGTTACATTATTTAGAGGAAATATGCATTTTGTACTACTAAATGTGACTTTATCACTGCTAAATTTTACGTTTTCCATCAAAAATATTGAGTTTTCATATTTCACATGTTTGAAGAAAAAAAAAACAACCCTAAAATACCCGACCCAAATTTTTGGCATTTTAGGGTTTGTCGCGGAGGGCAAACAAACATATTTTTTTCAGGCCTGATAGTACTATATTTTGATGAAATTATTTTAGTGCTTCAATTTTATGGCCAGTTCACAACCTCAAGGAGTAAGCAGAGAAATGGAGATAAGGGACAATGGTGGCAGTGTTCAAGGGTTTCTACCAAAACAAATAATTATTCTATCTTTGAGATTTTATTTGAAACAATTAATATTTAATTTAGAGTCCGTATAATTGTTTATAATTATATAAAACAAAAATGCAATACATATGGTGTTATTATTATTTGTGATTTAGTAATTTGCATGTGATCAGCAGGAAACTGGTAGTCTGTCTTGTGATCTCAAGCTGTGAAATGGACGACGATTCCTGCTAACATTGCTAGATAGATTTCAAAGAACACATAAGATTTTCCTTGCAATAAAGTAAAACAATACTTAATGGGTTATAGCTAGATATAATTATATCATATCATATCATGTCATATCATATCATATCATATCATATCATATCATATATCATATCATCTTTTATCATTCAGTAGATAAAAATACAACAATTTCATTGGTTAAGAGCTAAAAGGAATATTTTCGTATTGCACTAAATTTCAAGGTTCAACGTGATAAGAAATCCTCTATGTGAGACAAAAATGTCGTATCATACATCTCTTTTGCCAGCCCAACTTGTATTGCTTTTGGAACATATAGTTGAATTACAAAGCGTGTGCTGTTAGGCCATGAAAAAAAAATTGTTTGCTTATTCTCAATTGAATTTGAAAAATTGGGTCGGTCGGTCGGGATAATTTCTTTTTTTCCCCTTCTTTTTTTCAAACTCCACTGTATGTATATTGTATTAATCAAGGCTCAGAATATGAAATCATAAGAACATTTTGGTGTCAAAATGAATCAGCATACATTACGCAACTAAAATACTCAACACAAACTATAAAATACATATTTTCTGCATTTTCAGAATGCAAAAATCTGAAAAGAATTTTTTTTTTCAGGAATTTCCAAAAATATGGTCGGTATTCTTTTGTAAAGTAAAGAGAAAAACAACAACCTTTTTTCCAGATTTCTAAAATCAGGGTCAGTACCAGTAGTTTTCCATGATATTAAGGACTATTGGAGAAAATTGCAATTCTGTACCAACTTTAATTTTTTACGCCGGTGCAAAAAATATTGTGGAAACAGTGTTTCTAGTTTCAAATTTTAAAAAGATCTTGTTTCTACACCTGTGATGGGTAAACAAATAAGAAATTGTTTCTCTTTTAAATCAATACTATAAGATTTTGATCAGAAATAGTTTTGAGTAAAACAGCTTAAATTGAAGGAATACTATAAGATTTTGATCAGAAATAGTTTTGAGTAAAACAGCCTAAAATGAAGGAATGTGACTACTGTAAAGCATGAAAATTTCGCTAGCATTTTAATTTCGCTAATTTTGCTAGTATCACAATTCGCTAAATTAAAATGCCGCTAAAATAATTATTAGCATAGCATTGAATAGCAAGATGATTCAAATTAGTGAAATTAAAATGCACCAAAAAAGTGAGGGTTTCCAAATTCGCTAAATTTTAATGCCGCAAAATTAAAGTGCTTTACAGTATCTAACACCTTTTTCAAGTGTATTTTTTCAGGAACTTGTTATGCCACAGCAAAACGAATAAAAAGCACTTGCGTGCTTTCCTATTCCTATACTAATACACATGGAATTAAATTTGGGATCCATTGGCGTAGCCAGGGGGTGCAGAAGGGGCGCGCCCCAGGGGTCTATAACGGGGGTGAGGCGGAAAAGATAAAGAAAAAAGAAAAAAAAAAACAATGGGAAACGACGAAAAAAGGGCGTAGTCTAAGTCCCTAATATAACTGGTAATAATACAATTGGTGGCTCGTCCAATATAGGCAGGTGCCTCTAGCGGCCCCGGGACCCGTCGCCGTTTTGGAATAGGATTTATTGCGCACCCCGGGGGGTACGCATTCCTGGCTACGCACCTGTATATGAAAATTTAATTCTCCAGCCCTTTCAAGCTTTTTTTTGTCTTATTTAATATGCTTGTTGCCTCTCCCTGCAATAAACCCTAGTGCCGTTCATTGTTTAATGTTCATTTTATTTTCCATAAAGGCCGTACCTGCCTCTGTCAACAACAATGATTCAAGTTTTCAAGTTTCATAAAACAGATTTTTCTTTAATTATGTAGTCACGAAATGCAAAAGATGACGTACATCGTATTTGAAGCTCTAGACAAAATATGGTAAATTGTTCGTAATTTACTAAATTGTTTTTTCACATGTTAAAACACATGCAGAGACACGATATCCTGTGTTTCAACTCGAATTAAAATGGAGCTTTATTATTATTTATGATATTATATTACCTAATCATACAAATAATTTTAATGATTGTTTGTTATATGATATACTGTATAAATGTAATTATAAATTATGATATATGATATATGATCTGTATGTTATTAAAATTTTATATATCAAGAGATTTTTTTCTTGTCTCAGCCGCCGTTTACTGTGTAAAATTAATATGGGTTAAATGTACCATAATTAGAAAAAATTCCATATATCTGCAAAATGAAACATAACTGGCCAATGAAATTTCACATGGGTTAATTATGAGAAAAAGTTGAGCAACATTTTGGTACCAAAATCTCAAAAAGTTTGAAAAAAAGTTGAGGCAATTTAACCATGCTCCTTTAAACCAAAATATTTTGAAAGTGCATGTAAACTTCATCACATATATGACCCGTCATTTCGAAAGGTACCTTAAGGGTATGAAAATGGCCTTTTTGGTCTGATCTGAAAGATTTACTATTAAGCTTTAAAATGACACCTTGCTATTGGTTATTGGATGTTTGATTGCAAAGTTACATCCAAATTGGTGAAAGGCATCACGCTGATTCAGAAAAATATAGTTCTGAGAAAATCAAGGTTTAAAGTTTCTGTACTGGTAAAACTTGAATGGAGAAAGGATTTTTATATTGTTTTTTAAACATTTGTCTTATTTTTTGGATGTTGGAACCTGATTAATTAACATAATAGAACACACTTCAAAGGTAACGTTTATGATGAAATTAGAAATTCGACCTTGGACGTGATTTTTGCCTATGCTCAGCTTCAATTGCCAGTATCTCGTAATTTACTATGCCGACCTTAAGATACCGTTTGATATGACGGGTCACATATTGGAAAGATTAAAGGAGCTTGTCTTAAATTCTCATTCAATATTTACCTTTGCACTCTAATTCTGTTTTTATCCCCCTTGACACTTTCGTAGCTTTGTTAATCATCCCGTATTCTTGTATGTTCATTCTTATGTTTTATAAAATTTTCATTGTGTAGCAATACCAAACGGCTACGTTTTTAATTATCTGTACTTGAGCCCCTTTTAAAAACGTTGCACAAATTTTTACCGTTTCCGGTGTACCAAATCTTACTGTGGTTTTCAGATCACCTGCAAATCTCTAGAAAAGATATTGATAATACTTCACTATGTGTAGGTAACATTATTAGCTATATTTTTGCTGCCAATTTGCAAGAAGCTACCTTTATTAGAACAAAAGCTTTGATACAACAGTTAGAACTTTTTGAAAGACCCTCGTAATTAAGATTACATGCATTATTCGGAATACGGGCTGGTGGATATCCCGCTCAAACCTTGTGACAATCTCAAAATATACCCATAATGCGGAAGAAATTCAGACTATTCATGAAGTGTATTATTTTCTGTACATTGTATTATTTTCTGTATAGCATAACTTACCTGAATAACTTCAATATACTTTTCCCAGAGGAGGGGGAGGGGAGAAACTGTGTATCTTGAATGGGGAACCACCGGAGTCCAAAAGGGAGACCCTAAGTCATGGAACTTAGGACGAATTACTCATCTTAACTCTGGATAGAGTTTCAAATTTTTAGTTTATCTTAATGTTATTAGTACTATTATCTCTTACTACATAAAGTAATTTGAAATAAAGACTTTTCCTGAATTTTTTTCATATAAAAAAGATAAGACGAATCCTAAATTTTAGACTTAGGTTGATTTTAACTTTTATGAAAAAGGGCAGGTGAGACATGCAATATAGGGTATTAGAATTGACCTGGTGCTCTTCTGAAAGTTTTTAAACCTCATAGGGTATTAAGCCTACAAATGTAAAAAGAATGTTTGGATTATGATTATTATGATTTATTGTCAAAAACAAATACTTCCAATATTTGAAACCCTTCCTACAATTGATCTAAAATCCCACACTCCTTTTTTTTTTGGATTAATTTTATTGTGTAACATTTGCATATGGTCTCATTTGAACAAGTATGGGCCAGGATAGGGTATCCATTCGAACAGATAGGGCAGATTATGATATCAGATGAGGTATCATTTCACCCATATAGGGTCACCTTCGGAACCTGTGGTAGGCAGGTGGTTACCCAGGCACAAATAGAAGTTGCCCCCCCCCTCCCCACACTTTGCTGAACTTGAACAACAATAGCTTAGTTCCAGACGATTAACAGTGCAGAAAATATATGATAATAGGTATGAATTTGTTTAATAATTATGACAAAGTACATGATTGTATATTTTTGATGATAAATAAAGGGCATCTATGTTTGGGGGCGTTATGTTTACGTGTTAGTAAAACATCAAATGTATAGACAAAGTTGGTTTAACTTGCCTCAAATAAAAGTGCATAACATAATGCAAATTTTGCTCTGGTTTTTGTTTTAATCATTAGCTAGCAAGTGATGGGATACCCATATCAATTAGTGTCTGATATTTGTTGTTTAAAAAGTGTTGATCATCTTCAACAACAAAAAATGAATTTCATGAGAAAGAAAAACATGGATATAACGGTGCAGAAAAAAGACGCTTTTTAACTCTTCTCATTTTTTGATTCAAACATAAATGATTCAAGTGGACAGTGCTATCCCTTATTGAAAGATCCTCAAAGGCAAATGGTTAGGTCAACAAAAGTTTTTTAGATGCACATTATTTCATGCTCTGATAGCCTATAAAATCATAACATCAAGTTTGTTAATGATACACTTGGGGTCATTTAATAGGGTAACCTTATTGTTGTCAGGTATATTAACGATGTGACAAATTTGGTATCACAGTGACCTATGTAGTAATATTATTGTTCTTTCTCTCATAATCAAATTGATTGCATAATTTCTAGGTTGTTTTTATATATAATGATTGTAATTATTAATTAATGAGAGACATTTGACTGTAGAGATAATGTTCATAAGAGGCCAAATTTAAATTTTTCACCAGCTACTCACATATTTGGTGCCATGTCTTTGTTCTTACATTCATTGCAATGCATTTTCTAATCAAAATCGGAGGCTTTGTAATGAAAACCATCAAATATTTGACATTTCATACAAAAAAGTAGGCTCATTGATTGTTCATCCCCAATCCTTCGTTATTAGTAGAAAATAAATTGGAACTATATAATAGATTATAAAATAACAAAGACTTGTTGCACCAAATATTTGGTAGCTTGTAAGAACTATAGATACGGCCTTACAAGGTTATCTTAGCGATGATTCAGTTGTAATTACATGCCTCTCATTAATGATCAATAATGGTTGCTAATTAACGAGAGACATTTGACTGTTGGATAATGTTGATAAGAAGTTAGCAAAGTTATCTTAGCAATGATGCAGTTGTAATTATGTGTCTCTCATTAATGATCAATAATGGTTGCTAATTAAAGAGAGACATTTGACTGTTGGATAATGTTGATAAGAAGTTAGCAAAGTTATCTTAGCAATGATGCAGTTGTAATTACATCATAATAAACAAGTGATGATTGTATATGGCTGCTTTATGAGATGTGGGAAGAATGGATGGGTTCAGAATTGATGGATGCAGAGAAGAACCTTAAGAGGAAAGTAACACAGAGTAACAGCCTGAAAATACAAAAGAAGAAGAATGCAATCCATATATCTTCATATATTTATCAACTTCGTACTTCCTAACTCCCCCCCCCCCCCCCCCACCACCACGACCATCTTGATATTAAGGCTTTAGACCTAGACCTAGATCGTCATGTGAAATGCTATCTATACCTTTCAATCAGGGTTTAAAATTTTGGGTTAAACTAGAGTTAACCCCTGATTGTGTGATTAAGGGTTTAGAACATAATAGGCCATGGTATAAATGCAACACAGTCAAGTATTAACTCAGTGTCTTGGTAAGATTTAAAGGGATTGCCCATCATTCTGATTGCTAAATTTCACTTTTTAACACATGACATTTTTTTTTGGTACTATGAGAAATGCAAGACCATACAAACTTGCCACCATGATTGCTTCCTCAAAAACAAAGAAATGTTGAAATTTGAGACAAATTTCTCCATCTCTGTATTTTTGCTGAATGACACTGCTATGGTGATTCAGCATAATAACATGTAAAGTTAAATCTAATTGATATTAAATTTGAATTCTATTTCAGGGAAAAAATCAAGATTAAAAGTGAAATAGATCTATTTTGTCCAAGGGCCGATTTCACTAACATTTTGCAATGGTCGCTAACCCCGGTTTGATGGCTAAACTCCAAAAACGATCGCTAATACCCACTATTTAGCAATCGTTTTTGGAGTTTAGCATCAAAAAGGAGTTAGCGACCATCGCTAAATGTTAGTGAAATCGGCCCCAAGTCTGATATTTTAGAAATTATAACCATAGGGAAGACGCACAAATTTGATACTGTGAGTAAAATGGTGTTGAATAAACTAATTTGTTGAAAGAAATAATTATGTTGGTTTCTGACTTTTGAATGTGTTTGCACTATTCAGAAGTTTTGCCCAACAAATTAAATTCTTTCCAAAGTTTTAAAATCATGGACAATCCCTTTTATTTTAACAATTAGAAGTACAATGCAAAGCATACAATTTGAATTGTACACACCCAGGTCACAAATTTAAAGAAAAAAATACAATGGAAAAAGATACTCTCCAAAAGATAGAATGACTTCTGTTGGAAATACAGATACAGCATTTTTGCTTTCTCATGGTGAGATTGATTAATATTGTTTTACCACTAAAAAAATTGATGCATATGGAATTGAATTAGAGATCCTGAATTTAATTCAACAAATGGCCATAACAGAAAAGCAACCATCTGAAGTTAAATCATTTTGAGGGTGCCACTGCTAAAAACAATAAGCCAAAAAATCAAATTTCATGGGTGACAGGGGTGCTTCATTTTAACACCGTATAGTATTGCTTTAAGGGTCTTTGGAATGGAGCCTGGCCCAGACATAACTTTCAGTTTCCAATGTTATTTTATAATATCATACATCGTGACAAGTGTGAAGGGGTTAGGTCATTGCCTAATATCAAAATAGCTGTGAATGTGATCTGTAGTAGAAATAAATGAACCCAATGCACAAGGCTTGGCATGTTTTTTTTTTCTTACGCCTATTAGTAACATACAACATTATTTTGCCGCATATTAGTTAAAAAATCTCAAATTGTAAAGTAATTCCATAATTTAAGTGCCAGTGAATTCAAGTTCAAGCAAGTGTGCCAAAAGGCGAGGAAGCCCAAAATCAGGGGATGTGGATTAGGGGTGTTTCATCTCACCCCCTCCTTGGAAAAAGAAATAATTGGTGTAGGCTTACAAAAAAGTTGGTCAAAAGGTACAACAAGTCTACCAAAAGAACCTTCCAAAGCCAAATAAACCCTGAAGTTAAGTTTTTAGGTAAAACCTACACAAAATGGTAACAATGTACTTAATAAATTAGTTTCGGGGTTGATCAAAATGAACATGATTTCTGAAGGGCCACTCTTGGAATCTCAACTGCTTTCCCGCTGAAAAATCCTGCATTATTGCCTGGAAGCAAGTAGTTATTTCTATTTTTTTTTTAAGATTTCTTCCAAAATAGGCCCAGGAAGCATCAGCTATATTGCATGTGTGGCCCTATAGTGTTTCTATTTTAGGAAATTGTATGTATCATGCATGTAGGCCTATATGTATGTAGGGTTAAGAGCAGTGTCAGGTGCCAAGTTTTAAGGCTAAGTGCTTCCTAGGTCTGGCACAGTATCTGTAAAGTAATACAGCTTGATATCATGTGGCAGCTATTCATGAAAAACTTTAGAGAAATAGTTTTCATTGTTGATTTTGATGACCCATGTAATAGGCATAGATATGCATTATACCACTAGTGTGAAAAGCTCCAATAATATTGTACAATCTTCACAGACACAGTGACTGTATGCCAGAAAAATCATTAAAGATTTTTGCAAGGTCTCCAATTTTGTCTGCATTGTGTTGTTTTTGATAGGAAAATATCCATATGAAATGTCTAACAAAAGCATGTTGTAAAGGATCACTGGTCAAGAATGCCATTTTAAGTACAAATTGGACTCTAGAAAATGGAAATGACTTCTGCATGACTGGGAATGATTATAAGTACTATCTTTTATGTAGTGAGTGACCCTAAAAATCATTCCGGTAATACTTTC
Organism: Ophiothrix spiculata; assembly: GCA_000969725.1. NCBI lineage: Eukaryota > Metazoa > Echinodermata > Ophiuroidea > Amphilepidida > Ophiotrichidae > Ophiothrix > Ophiothrix spiculata. The sequence continues at coordinate 24,383 of JXSR01S013706.1, forward strand.
CCACCATGGAGTCAAGTTTCACTGATTTTGCATTGGAATTTATGTGGAATATATACGTTTCTGCATGAAATCATATGACTTGGTTTGGAATAGATTACCTGTGTGGGATTTACTTTAGCAATGTTCTGAATTGGTGTTTTTCATGTATTTGTACTGTGGATATAAAGCACATTGGATATAGATCGGAGATTGGTATTTATGGACTGTAGTTTCAAAGCATGGTTATGAACACTTGATGAAATCTTGTCATGTCAAGATATATGAAGTGAACTAATTAAGCTTCTACATCAATCAAGATTTGTTTTAAGGTTATATTATATGTTGTTGCTCTCAAGGAACTAGAAAGAAGGAAGATATTGAAAACTTTCCTAAATCATTGACTTGCAATTGTCACCTGTTTCAAGTGAGTTTTATGGTTCCCGGTCTTCGTTCAGTATACTGTGACCATACAAGCATTCTTCTATAAAATACACAATTGTTTGTGATTACAAGGAAGTTTCTTTATATCAAGTGCATTACCAAGTTCAGGAATAAAATGGAATATTTATGTACCAGTCAATAGCAGCAGAAGGTTTATTTGTTTAGACATGGAATAGGCCTTTGATGTTTTGGATCAGGAAATGGGCTAATTAGGATTGATTTTTAACAGAGATTTCTTGATACCTAGAGTTGATTTCAATGGAGGATACGATTGAAGAGGAGTCAACTTTGTTGACAAAGTTTGATTTTGAAGACATTTTCAAGCCTTTGGATGAGGGTCTTATTCTTGAAGATGAAATCACGGAACTTAATACGAGTGACTCGGTTGTATTACGAAGGGGTAAAGCAAGTAGGACTACAAGGAGGGTATCAATGCCTTCGTCAATGTTTAGTGAATTACCAAGGTAGGTGTGACCGGTGTAAGCTCCCCGCTCGAACAGGCTGGGGCATTCGGTGAGAGCAGGGCTCAAAAAATGAGGATCATTGGGTGAGAACATGATTTTTGACATTCGGGGAGCAAAATTTGGCAATCGGTGAGAGAAAAATATACAACTTTATGGGGTCTTTGGGTGAGAGCACATGCAATTGTAAAAAATTACGGGTCTTTGGGTGACATACGCATTGCCTCCGGTATCGGACTGCCCCTCCCCTGGCAGCCATATCAGAAAAACCTACATGATCATTAATTTTAAGATGTATCGCTGTGAACACGTTTACAATTTGAGTGGTTAAAACTCATGTTTTTTAAATTAACAATTTTCATGAATATGACTTGTCAATCATCAAATTCTTACGCAACTTTTGAAAATGTATTTTTTACCTCTAAAATGTACGAAACAACACCTAAGATGGTGAAGGAAAAATATAAAAATTTGTGAGGTCTTTGGGTGAGAGTACATGCAAATGTAAAAATTATGGGGTCTTTGGGTGACAGTGATACTGCAAATGGGGGTCTTTAAGCCTTATATATTGCGTTGCCTCTTGAATGGGACTGGCCACCAACACCCCCACCCCAACCCCCCTGCCGGAATTGAACATGATTTTTTAGCCCATCACTATTCATATGGGTTTTAAAGTGATGGACTAGAAAAAACTGATTTTTACTCTGATCTTCATCAATTCTATTGAAAAGGGACCATGCATGCCCCAAGTTTGATTAACCCTTACTCTCGCACGCTTAAATACAGTCTAAGTCCTAATACGCCATGAAAAAATTTCTGGTTCCCCCCCCCCGATTCCCCCATAAATGAATACAGATGATCATTTTGTATGTTTCCACTTCTAATCAACCTCATTGTCCCAGTCTCTACATAGTTCCAAATTTCTACCATGAACTTATAGGCCTATCTATAATACAACTCTTGTATAAAGAGATTGAAATCAGACCTACAACAACAAAAACTATTATAAGTCAAAGATCAAATATTTTCTCATGTGCACTTTCATGTTGCCTCAAATTTACCTGAACCAACCTGTACAGCTGACAGAATATCAACTGAAACTCCCATTCATACATTTCACCAAACTTAGGTCAGTTATAGCTGTGACTGGGAGAATGAAAGTCTACAGAAAAACTCAAAGGAAAAAAATGCTCAGATTTAATTCTTGAATACATTCTACATCAATATATCTTTACAAAAGCATAATTGGCTTAAACTAAGGCTCAAAACATAGTCGGCTTCCAAACAACATTTTCACAACCATACATTTGGTCATGACGTCACCAAATATTTGCGATTGAATTTAAACTATAAACCGGTAACAAACATTGAGGCATTGTATAATGACAATTCAACACATGTTCAATTTACTGTGAAATTTTATTTGGTCTCAACTCGGTGTTGAAGTTATTTTATTTGGAGTCAAATCGTTTTGACGTCACAACCAAATGTTTGGTAGCGAAAATTTTGTTTGGAGGCCGACTGTGTTTTAAACCCATAAAGATACTTTTTTTGCAATTGCTTAAAAGTTTGTGTAACTAGGATCGCCTTATATCTTGGTTCAAGTAGATCTGGACCAGATCCCTCTACTAACCCTTACTACTGACCAATCCCTCTCTATCCCTTTCCACTGACCAATGGACTCTCTGTCTAGCAATTCATCTTACCAATATAAATGTAGTGACCAAATAAATTAAGCAAATAATCAGCATGGTTGCGTTTGAGCCAACCGTCAGGGAGGTATCCAGATACTTGTGGCTAGTGGCTTGGCTTGAGGATTTTACTCAGTATAGCCAGTGGAAAATAGATAGCTCAGTCAGAGCTAGGTCCAAGGGATGCTAAATCATATCTTAAAATCAGAGTGTATGTGAGACCAAATGCCCTTACAGGTTATTGACTAACTTCAAAAACTTATGAAACAAACAGACTACAAAAATTAACTCTTAAGCTGCTTCTTTCCAGCTAAATCCAACAAGCAAAATCAAGAAATTCACCTATTTCCGAATACGTCATAGACGGGGACATTTATGGACACGAAAGTGCTACCAAGGCAGGCCATACTCAGTTGCTTCAACTTGCTTGCCATAGCTGGACATTGCTTTGGGATGCAAGAGGTCTAGGATTTGAATCCCAGGGGAAACATGAAATTTTTGTTTGACATATTTGGTCGTGACATTTTTTAACTTAAGCATTACAGTAAGGTTAGTATAGGCCTATGTTGTTTGTAACTGACTCATTGAATACTGGTATAAAGAAAATATAACCATCAATTGCACACAAAATACCACACAACATTTTGTACTAAAGAACTCAAAATATGAGACCAAATTGTAATTTTGTACTTATTTTGACCCCTATTTGTGATGTTAACTTAGACTATGGTCACAATTGATCTTACAAACGGTTACGAACAGTGTTTTGTCCATCTAGAAGGACCACAAGCAGCAAGCGACGCCCTTACTGCTTGCTCACTGCCCGTGATCCTACTAGACGGAATAAACACTGCTCGTAACCGTTCGTACGATCAATTGTGACCATAGTCTTAGTAACACTGAAGGTAGATAAAAAATAAACAAAAATCAAATATCATTATCAATGTTTTGCTGTATTTTTTTTATCATAGATTTTGTTTCATAGCACAATGAACCAGTATTGAATGGTAGCTTGAAGAGCTCTTGCTAGCTTGTGTAGATTGTATTTCATATTTGCTTTCTCAGACATAAGAGATTACGAGTATCTATCAAGCCAGGGTATAATATTCATCAGATTTGTATGGTCTTGAAATAAACGCAGATTATTGATGCAATGTGTGATATAAGGTGCAATTGATAAGTTATGAGGTTTGATTATTTCAGCTGGTAGGATCTATTATTGGCCAAGTTGTTTTATTTTGATATGAAATGCTTTAAGTATTCCTATTCTACCAGGACTTTCTGCAAGAGAAGATATCGGATACTTCCCACAATTCATTGCCCCTATAATAGGGATGTTTGTACAGAAGTTCAAATTGTTGGTGATACAACCTGCCTGAAATGCTAGATACCAACAATTTGCTTTAAGGCCAAAAAAATATATATTGTTGTGTTGCCCTCAGCGACCGACCCTATTCAAAAATTTAAAAACAAAAATAGGGTCAGGAAAGCACCCAATTTTGCTCAGATTGGGTGTTTTTTGAGAAAATATTTTGAAAATAGTGGAA